>JAVFBW010126557.1:0-14233 GCA_034783835.1 Mopalia ciliata
CTGTATTTTTGTCCGTCGTCATATAAGTGAAATACCCTTGAGTACGACGTTAAACACCAATCAAACAAACAAATCTTGGGAATCCCCTTATTTATTGCAGTTTGATTGGTGGAGAAACAAAATAGAAAATAATCGATCAATGAAAACGCCACAAACAAGAAGAGTCGCACAAAGTTGTTTCTACAATTCATACCATGAGGACATACCTTGACTAACTCGTGGAAAAGGAACAATTATCATATTACAACCCACTTCTCATATCTAAAGACACACAGCCAAACACTGTTTTTCTTTCGTTTTGTGTCCTTTTTTATGATTTTGGATTGAACGGATCCACTGCAAGTTCAAAATGCCCTTTTCCACAATTTCTACCATTTTTCTGTAAAAGCATACATATTTGTCAAAAAATTTCCCCTCTTTGGCCAAATCTCTTACGAGGTATACCAGATAAGAAACTTAAATATATTTAGCAGTCTGCGATCATTAGACAATATCATTGATTGGTCTCTATATAGGAATCTGTAAATATGTGCCAAGGTATATTATTAGAAAATATGTATATATGTGGATCATTGTTTCAGTTCCTAGACAAAGGCTTATCACGGAATAACAATGCCTTAATACTAATGTATCACAGGTTTTACTACAGGGGCCATCGATCGATTTTCTCCACGAATGATGTCAAAAAATACGCCTACTATACTGATTAACGATAAATTATGCATGAACATTTTTGAATAAAATCTTCTTTTTTGAAGGGGTTCAAATTGGATTTCTAGCCATGAACCATTTTCAAACAGGCCTGACGTTCTTGCAATATAAACAGTCCTGTCCGAAGTGTAAGAATTCGATTGATATCAAAGTGTTGGTTTTGATTCAGATTCCAGATACTTTTTTTCACCCGGGACCACATTTGGGTGGCGCGAGACGTTCAGATTACATATATAAAATACATAACAGAGGTTTGTATATAGTTATCAGTATGACACTATATAACTATATAACAATATATATTCATATAAATTGTAATACCTATAAAGATTTTGCATATAAATGAAGCTAGGTTTGGCAAAAGTAAACTGCAATTCACATATATTTTAAATATCTGCGTAAGAATCGTCGACAAGTCCCTTGAAATTCGTGTCATTTGACAAGTATAGGTGATATTTATGTTGGAGAGTGTTGTAAATTTGTGTCTAATTAATCCTAGATATTGATTTCGTGAGCCCCATCACTTGTAGACTATAAACAACAGCCTCATTCTTGATATTACATGCAATATTGGGATATTCATCTTGATAAACCATCAGCCTATACAGCTTCGAATTCATGACATACCGTCTGATCATTGCTCTGCTATGTGCATGTCACTTTTCAAAAACTTGGCGGAAAGCCCATATACAAACACAAATCGTAGATCCGTTATAGCGATTGTTTTGAATTCTATTACATAATTAAAAAAAAAACAAAAAAAACGGTGAGTCTGAATTTTAACTGTTCTGGACATGTCTTTTTTCAACTGTTTCCGAAGTCAGTGAAAGTAATTTCTCTGTCATAACATTCTTGGAATATGAAGAGGGTTCCAAACAGCCGGCTGGAAATATAATACGCCCAATTCAATACTTTGTTGAGGGGTTCCAAAGGTATAGAAAATGACTACTTTCAAACAGTTTTTCTTCTGCTGTAATATAGAATCCACAAAATAGCATTCGTCTGGTCTTGCTGGACCCTTGGGCTCAAAAATGGAAATCTGTTTTATCCCTTTTATTTAAACATTCAAATTTATGATAGTGAACACATACATCTAAATTCTTTTTTTAAATTTAGATTTAATGACGGGACTTTGTGGATTAGTGGGACTATTAAAGCAGAGTAGGCTCCCCACTGCACATGTGTTAAACTGCTATTCCAAAGCAGAATAAAGCCAATTGTATGTTCCATTGCAATATTTACCACTCAATATTTAACCATTAAAATTAGCATAAACCACCCGGTGGCACAGATTTGTAAATATTTGTTCAGAAAAATATAATGTTTTTTATTTTAATTTAATTTCCTATGGTTGGACGGTAATCAAGGTAAATACGAATTTCGAAAAAAACTGTTTCTGTTCAAGAACCATACTCTACTAAATAAACAAGTTCATTTGCTGTTGTTCATTACAATTTGACACATAGAGCCCCAAACTTATGCTGTATATTTTTTCTGTTGACATTAAGTTAATTTTCAACAGGTTTCATTCTATTATTGAATCTTCAACATATTCCCCAATACGAAATTCTGTGCATCAATGCGTTCTGGAAACATATACTTATCATCTTCCGAAAATTGTTTTTGCTCAAAATCAAAAGCATCCCGAAACTCGGGACCCTATACCTTTTTTACTCCTTGTCTTTTTTTATTTTTGCAGACGACACGGATGTGGGTTTTTGGTCGTTTCTAGACCTTACACCATCTAAACACGTGTTTTATAGACGACATATGGGTGTGTTTTTTGTCGTTTCTAGACCTTTCACCATCTAAACACCTGCTATGTCGTCGCAAACAAACACGTCTATATAGAGACACTATATGTGATATAAGACTGGATGTTGATATTTTGACCCAATTTCCTCCGTTTGATTCCCATTGTTTCATCCATCCACTATTCACTACACAGAAACGCACCGTCACTTAAACAAATTGTTAAACCGCATGGCCAAAAGTTTTTATTTTTATTTTGATATTGGTCGAAAACATGGTAGCATTAAACCAGAAGCTTGGGTGCAGGATAGATCATTTAGCTTGCTTCACGTCAAAGTTTTCTTCTTTTCGATTACGCGAAAGAATTCAGTATATCTATACAAAAGCTGTCACCATAGTAAAACAGAATCCAGCCCCGATTCATAGAAGGAAAATATGAAAGTATATCTTGCAAATGTCTGCCACTGATAAAACCCGCCTGAAACACCGAGAAAAGTTTTCACTTGATAAAACAAAACAGGTGATGTAAGTTTAAGGAAAGACCACCAAGCCACGTCAGCTCTTGTGCTAACAAATCAACATGGTCCTTTCTAAAACATGCACTATATATATTATGTCCCCATTTACAATATTCGAGAACAATGCCTATAAACTGGATCATACGTTATTATATCATAATGACGCATTTCTTTGAAACAACATATTTAACAGTACATATAACGGGAACGTTAAATTCGAGTTTGACTTATTAGATTTTTTCTGTGTTTTTAAAAAACGTACTTTTTATGTATATTGAATCTGACATTATTCGAATTTTTGTAACACATGGATAAATGATTTACTGACTTATCTACACGTTAGTCGTAGGCCTATATATACCAGGCTCTGAAATGCAAAACCTTATTACTTCGCCAAAACAGATATAAACTCAACAAGGGATTTAAGTGATGAAAATGAGCAGAAAATAGCGTAGACATAATCGATTATACGCGAGTATGCAAGTTATAAACATGCAACTTATTTGTTCAGTATCATTCACATTACGCGATGACATGCCCTGTCTCAGCTATCAATACCGCTAGCACCTTGAGGATACTGTGTAGAATGGACAGCTAAGCAGTACGTAGGTGTTCTGTGTCCATAGAAATGTTACGATCGATGAATAGCTGTTAATCAGTTACGTCATGAGGGACACACCTCATAATTAAAGGGAAATAAAGTAGACCGAGCGTAAAATAGCGTATCAATGACTTGATGGAAATGTTACGTTTATGGATTTCCTTCACGACCCACGTGTTTTCTCCGTGCAGCTCCTTACGCGAAAATGTCTGGTGTACCCATTCTTCACACGTCGATAGCATTATGATAATAATAAAATAATTCAAATGAATAAAAAAAATCTAAAAAAAAATTTAAAAAAATCTATTTGGGTCCATTTAGGGCATTTTAAGCTATGTACGGTAAACTGAACAAACCGAAATAGAGTTTATAGACTAAACGAATTAAATGTCCACGCTAAAAAAATAACTGCCAATGACTACCAGGTACGCATTATTTTCCAGCCACAGATAGTCTAATAAGTTTCAGAATTAAAAAAAGTTTATAGCAGAACACGAAGTAAGTAGGTCTTGTTTTACCAACTCCAACATCGGCTCTATCATACTTTATTCATAACTTGCATAAAAAAAAATATTTTAAAATATCCTAAGCCTATTATTCCAGTTATGTTAATAAACCATTTATCGCCAATTAACTTATATTCCAAAGCAGGGGCTATTTTCAAATTTTATGGTGACTTTTCAATAATTGGAATTTTAAAATTGTATTCATTCATTTTACTGCTATTATTACATAAAGACGATATATGAATGGTCGTGTTGTATGTAGCCTTATAGTTTTTGCATTGACATAGAAATGTTTTGACCAAATGTCTCTGCTTATATTTCCGCAACATTTATCAGAAAATGTACATGTATAACTAATGTGTGCTAATGTGATGTGCTCTTGAAAATATGTGACTCGATGATTAATGAGTTATACCGATAGACTTACCTTAATAAAACCGACTTTTATTTTTTTTAACATTTGCTCACAATTTTGTAACCATCAGTTTTATCTAGTTTTCATCATGTAGATATCGATCGATTGTTTTGACTTAAAAGCTTGTTACTCTGTTCGTTATATTGTTTCGCAGAATTTTAATTTGCTTTTTTACATATTCAGTTATTGTCAATACAATTGAATGGTTTAGCTTTTTGTATGTCATCAAGTTATTTATCTGCAAACGTATTAGCTCGATAGAGAAAATGTGAAATTCGTCGCAAATTTCATATTCCTTGTACCGTTTGCTATCAGTGAAAATTTCTAGATTTTCAAACCGGGGTTATGCCCCCTTCACAGCAAGGTGCGCGATCAATATGTGGCCTGGCCTACTTTTGTTGACGTCAATCCATGTGGTGGATGGAATCCCGCCAATGTAGACCACTGAAATTTGACACCCATACAAGTTTAATTTCACTCTAAGATCACTTCCTGCGGTTTCAATCTTAAAAAATGGTGTTTATATTTCATGATAGATGTATAAAAATGAAAATTCGTTCTTAAATCAGAAGTACAATGATGACAAATACTTCATTAATTTCAGGAGGTAGTCACTAGGTTGACCTAGATTGTATGATGACGCAAATAGGGCAAATCGCATAGCGACAATTTTTGGAGCACTACGCGTAGAAACATAGTGAAAGTATTTTACGCTTTAAAAAAAAGGCAGTTTATTAAAATTATGGTACTCATTACATTCAGTATTTCAACCCATCTGTAATGGATTAACTGGATTAACGAAATAGATTTTAAATGATAAGAAAGTGTTTCTATGGACTGCGGAGTAATGTTGATTTGGTGTAGAAGAGTAAAGCGGTCTCCTGGTGTATTTTCCTTTTCCTAAAATAGCTCTAGTCGCAGATTTTTAGCAGCCCGATCTTACTGGTTAGTAAAAATAGAAACTATAGAGTTATTTTTATTCAATTCGCGGTTTATTTGGGAAGAGATTAGAACTATATAGCTGTTTATAGAATTTTAACACACCTGGCTAAAATTTTAACATAGAAATTGTTTTCAAAATCAGCGAATTTGGACGAGTTAGTTAGAAAATTTTAGTGACATTCGCAGTGAACCACTGGAATTTTTGTATCACCATAGATTGCGTGCAATGCTGTAAAGTTTTTCAGACGCTCGACAAGAAATCTCAGTTTTTGAAGGGACGGTAATCATTTCGGATGATGTTTTATAATTTACAGGTGACAGCGCATAATTGTGCATCACAGAAGACAAACGACACGATTTACGGACAAACGAGGACACACCCGAAGTTGATTTGCATCGAAGCAGCGAATCTATCAGATACCTACTCTCAGCATCAGTAGTTCTCTTCTCTCCATAACGTAAGTACAACTTTTATATATACATATATTTTAATTCACACAGCAGTTTATTCGGAGATAAAGACCATGCTGAACAAAATCTTTGGGTGATTTAATTTTTGAAAGTGATGCATATAATGTTTAGTCTGTTATATCCGGGAGTCCTATGAAAGATCACACGTGGAGAATGAGCGTTCTGAAATTTGACATTTACTCCACTAAATATCTATTTTTGGCCAGGGCTTGTTCTAAAAATGAGATGGTCTTAATTTATAGATGAATTGAAGGTAGCATTGACTGAGGCCACAGTGGAAATTGGTTGGACAGAGACACGTTTTTCTGTCGGATTTGCTTCGGATTTGCGTCATCGCTGGGCTGCCTGACGTTCAGTTGTCAGCGGCAACGCAATTTCCAAGAGCAGAGTACGGATGGGGCTGGGCTAGCACCTTGACAGTCGAGATGTACTCAACTCTGGGACAAATTAAATCCTGCTTTAAGGAGACGTAGAACTAATTTAGCTTTCATTTGAGGAATTAGGAAATGGTCCGTAAAAAAAATCTTCTCATTCAATCTTTTCTTGTCTATAAATATATAAAAAAAGAAATGTTTCTATATGGGCCTAGGTCTAATCATGCATGTTTTTTTTATTTTTAATGCCAAGATTTTTAATGCTGATTTTTTTTTGTGTGCGTTATTTGGCAATGCTTATAATTTACGTATTTGAGTCAATCTTAAATGTCATATACCTTAAATAAATTTACTGTCATTGAGATATGTTTCTATTATGTTTTAAAATTTAATTCAGCAAAATTCCAAAGCCGTTTATTTATAAGCATGTGAATATTTGTACAAATAAAAAAAATACTTACGTACAAGCATTTCTGAGCTTTAAAGTCATATTATGCAATTGGTGTGATTTTCCTGTTAAAATAGTTACATTTCGGCTGGCAAGGTTGTTTTTTTGTTATAAATGATAAACAAAACACATGTTAAAGAGTGGGAAAATACTTGACACACCTCACAAAGTCATAATTGCAGGCTTGGGTTTTACAAGGTTTTCTCTGGGTTTTCCACCATATTTAAGTAAAGCATGAGAAGTATACAATATGCCATCATTTTTTGCAAAATGATATAATATAAGACTATTAACACCCTCACTACAAAGTAATTTGGGGGGTATATTTCACTCCAAATGTCCATCAGTTCGATTTTTCATCCTTCAATCCTTGTTTTTCAGAGCATATCTTTGACAAGTGTTACATATCTTTTTACCAAACTTTATGTTTGCTTGATCAGGAATTTTAACAGTCTAAAGCGCCTAATTTGCATATTGCAATCTTTGAAATACGTTCTAGAGAGCTTCCCAATATTTTTATTACCAAACTTTGTACCCTCATTCAGGTTCTTAGGTTGTGTCATTTGTTATTTGTATGTTTCCACAGTGCTTGTCTTATTTGCATTTTGGGATCTTAAAGGTCAAATGTTTATATGTGCTCCTCTACATTCATAGTAAACCAGACTTCTCATGTGAACTTAGACAACGGCTACAGAATCTGGTATCAGCACATGTTAAACGTTGCAAAAAGAAAATGGCCGTCATTTGGTCCTATTATCGTACAGTTGGTTTTCTGATAGGTTAATTTTCAAATATAAAACATTCAATCGAACCCAAAAACTATCAATTTATTTACAATTAAATTAATCTGAGATTTATTTGTTGAAGGTGAAAAGTATACCATCCATACTTTAAAATATGTGTGACCTAGATTATATTAAACATAACAACGTCACATGTATATGTACTTATGTATTGCGTTTTGCTATTCAATACTTTTTAACCACCTTTTACATGTACTTCAATCATGTACATTAGTGTTGCATTTTACATGTTTCTTCAGCTTACACCTGACTTTGCTTAGAAATGATTAAAATTACTAAACTTGCATTCGATAAGGAGATTTACCCTTATTAAAAAATATTTACGTTATATTGAATATTTAATTTATTATGGTAATTATTGTATCTGCGGGGTATGTGAGCTGTGCTAAGTACTGCTCTAGTTGAAGAAAATTTGTATTATGGTCCAAAGTCCAACAAGATGACCCAATCTATTTTTGTAGCTAGTATTAGGCCTGCCATTTTAAAATTTGGTAGTTGTCAAAGGGCTTAGGCAGAGGGGTGTCCACCCATCCTTTGGATACCCTGAATTAAAAAAGCCCCTGGTAGTCATTTGCTATCGTGGTGATGTACTTATGAGGCTACATGTATTTTAATAAAAACGTTTAAAGTGTTAAACAATTCTAAAACTTATCGGTTTAAATGCAATTAATTCATTTTACATTTATTTGTGGAGTCCCAAACATCACATGTTGTAAACTGGTAGGTAGTCCAAGGTCCACAAGCTATATTCAGTATGTTTCAGATTTGACAAAAAAATATAAAATGGCTATGTTTGTATTAAACCAGAGAAGTTATGGATTCAAGTTTAAAGCTTTAAATTTCTTTCTAAAAAGAGGTTTTATCAGAGATCCAGTTTAACTATAGCCAAACAATTATTTGCAAAATTGTGTATGTATGTTGCCAGACCCTGGAGGCGAGTGAAAAGTAAGAACAGTCTGGTTGTTTACGCGATACTAGCTTTACTTTTGGATCGTGAGTAAACTGTGGTGTATTCCCTCTTTTTTTACCGAGCATATAAACTGAAGTCTTTCTATCCTTGTCCTCTGTTTTTGTCAGATATTCTTGTCTTGTACTAGAAATTAAAAGAAAAATTGTTTAAATTATACGAAATGAGAACAAATTTTTCAGGTAAACCGAAGTAAAATAAATCAGTTTTAAAATTGGGCTCATAATATGAAACAGCTATGCATTTCAAAATGTGTTATGTTGAAAAAGGTTTAGTGGTTAGCCAGTCAAACAAACAAACCTCAGTTACATGTATAGGTAGAAGAGCTTAACGTGAAGTGGACATACAGACATATTAGTGAAAAACCCTTTCACGATATATTTTATATAACAAGTTTCCTCTTGGTTTTCCATCATATTGAGTACGACGTTAAACACCAATCAAACAAACAAACAAATCCATCATATTGAAGCAGGGAACAGTGTTAAATGGATAATCTGCCGCCATATACTTAAAACCCAAATCAAACAAACAAGAAATTGGTCATCATAATCTCAGATATCATCCAAGTCAAGTTTTCCGCAAAACGGACTCGCACAAAAGACAAACTATACTATTAAGAGCTTTTTTATTTACACTATCAGTACAAATACCTCGAAGGTGAATGGAGACAAAATACCAAGAACATGTAATCATGTTAACCCCCCCCCCCCCACACACACACAAAAATATCTTGCATCAAAGCACTTTGCTGATTCATACAACATGTCATGACTCTTTGCTTAAATCACATTTATATGCACATCTATAAACATATTATATTATCAATATAAAATTTGTGGCAAATACTAGGAAGAGATGACTTTTAAATGTGAGGGGGCTCTGGGTAAGGGCGGTTTGTTTGAGGATTAGCAATGTTGTTTGTACTTAGCACTGGAGGCCAGTGGAGGAAAATTAACTTTCCAACATTATGCTAGTGTCAATTATTGTTGGAATACGCTGTCATTATAGAAGTGAAATACCCTTAAGCATGGTGTAAAACACTTATCACTCAATCAATCAATCAATCAATCATTTAATGTAACCAATTTCAAGGAAATGGTCATTTTGCCAAATAACAAATTCAGTCTCTTCAGAGAGATCTGGAGTAGTGGAGTTGTAGTTTGCAATGGTGCCCTATATCCTTCTACCTTAGGCCTGACCTGTAAAACACAGTTACATTTAACTATCATTTGACAAAGTTAGGCCGAAATCTTATATCCCTGTATTGTATTGCAGACACTCAAGAATAAGCCTAAGTAGTGTAATTGCGTGAAAAGAAAGATAGATCTCCTTCTCTAATGTTAATTTTTGCTATTTCACTTTGATCTCTGTCTGACTGCCAACAGGCATTAACCATGGCAATCTCTGATGCCAATATGTGCTTCAGGGTGAAGATATGCCTCTAAGTTTGAAAAAATTGGTTATTAAAAGCATGTAACACAGCATTGTAACATTTTATGTTATTTTATAAGAACCACTTAAGAACTTAATAATTTTCTCATATTTTCAGATTTTGAAGAAAATTTGCAGAAAAGACTTATTACAGGTAAGAATTTTAACATATGAAAATTTTCAGCATCCTTAGCCTAATTATATGCGCATGCACGCAGTCAAATACCTTGTTATGACATTTTAATGCCTATATAAGGACATACTTTTATTTTGTTATGTGAAATGTGTTAATAGCTATGTAAAAAGGTAGGTATGTTTTTCAATTGAATTCTGTGCACTTCACATTACCTCTTCATGCTGTTACAACCTTTAACATTTTCTTCAGAGCTGCTGTATTATTGGACAGTTTTTACTTTGAATTTAAATTTACTTTAGTGAGGTTGATACCCTCTAGCCCCTATGCATTATAATTATACGTGTATCATTTGACAGTTTGTTTTAAAAACCCAAGAACCCAGACACCTGTAACGATGTTCTGGTTATTCTTGAGTGTTTTAAAAACCCAAGAACCCAGACACCTGTAACGATGTTGTGGTTATTCTTGAGTGTTTTAAAAACCCAAGAACCCAGACACCTGTAACGATATACTGGTTATTCTTGAGTGTTTTAAAAACCCAAAAACCTGTAACGATGTTCTGGTTATTCTTGAGAAGACTGAAGTATCTCAATCACTCAATCCCGTCATCTTTTGAACACTTTCACAGGTAAATTAACCGTCCAAGTGACACAATTTGAAGTGAAAACATCAGTCAGGTGTTAAACTGCTACAGGGCCTGAAATATGTGTTGCCTTCCTGTTGCTTTATCAGATGATTAACCTCACTGTTGCTATACCCATTTTCTCAATTGCCTTCTGAGTTGATTCTTGTAAACAAGCGATGTATATTTTCTCCTGTTGTTTATTGTTTAGTGTTCGTTTATGATTGATACTTGATAAAATTGGACTTTTCATTTTATGCAAAAATATGTTTTGTGTTCTTTTGGGCAAGTTTTCTATAACATTTTAGGCTAGTGTAACTACCTTGCCCCCTGTATTTTAGTGAATGTTGAAGCCATCACTTGCTGACCTTTGTCCTTTGAAACTGCCTGTATATGATAATTTTATCCAGCTCATTTTCCCCAATAGTCTGATACATATTTTTAAAACCTAATCCGGTTCATTGGAGGGGACTTTGAAAGACTATGCGTCTGTCTGACTATCTGTCAGTCTTACACCACACTCCATGGGTCCATTTGTATATGGCTTGATAATGATGAATAACTGTCAACAGATTTGTTTTTCTTGGCTTTAAGGTCTTCAGCATGTTACTGTCAACCATGTTGCACATGTTAAGGTTTCAAACTTGATGGGTGGCATTCCTTGTGTTAATCCAACATTGCTGCTGTCTGCTATATTTGATGTTGCTTAATAGAGATGGACTGACCGATGTGGGTTCCTTTGATCAATCTGTGCGTTGGGTTGCTCAAAAGTTCAACCAGACTTAAATTTGTAACGTCATAAAGAAACTCAGTTGTGACGTGACGTACAACAATGGTTTAAAGTTAATACACTTTTGAAAAACTGGCCTCTGTATAATGTCACCTCCCCAGGAAAAACATGCTAACATACAAGCATAGTTCCTGTGAAATCTGAAGTCTCCTTATTGCCTTTTTATGCATTTATACAAAAAAACAATTATCAAAAAAGCATTAAAGTAAGCGGTAGGTGTTGCCTAGTACAGGGTGTATGAACCTTGCATTGGTTTTATTTGGTGAAAATATTTCTTCCTGAAATGACCCATTTTAAAAAGAGTGGGTGTGGCACACATGCAAACAAATGTACCTCATAGTCAAAGGCATTAATGATGCCTCTGACTTGTTCAGTAGATGTAATGAGACAGAAACCAAGAAATCCTGTGTTCAACCACAATTTCTTTTTCTTTACAGAAACAGGTTGTTTAATTTGACATTTTCTCAACAGCTTCCCAATTACTGGGAAGCAAAAGGATTTTACATCCAAGTGCTTAATTGAAGATCATTTGGTGTATTGATGAGATCTGTTCTCTTTAGTCCTCTTTAATAATTCATTTTGGTAAATTTCCGTTCTTTATGGATGCTAGATTTGGGGAAGGCAGTGGCAAAACACTGTTTAACATCTTAACCATTAGCTGTAGCATGTACATTTTTCATCACACATGTGTGAGCCAAACGATTTTTTAATGTTTGGTTAATGCGTTTACCAACACTAACCTTTTATTGTACCGAACAACTTTGTGTTGATAGACATCTTGTTTTTATTTTTGTTGTTGTCATGTAACAGCTATTGTGTGTATTCATCTCATAAGCAAGGCATTTAAATGAATTAGGCATGAAACCTTAAGGGATAGCTTAGCAGGTATCTGCCAACTTTCATCTGTTGTGATCAGACACAGTCTCTGGGAAGGTCATACATAACATGTAGAGTTCACGGTGTCAGTCTCCCATTAAACTTGGCCCAAAGGCATGCTAACTGTAAATGTAAGTGTACATAACTTGGTAATTAGATATATTGTAAACATAGCAAATATGTAGAGTTAGATACAAACTGAGTTTGAGGATGTTTGAGATTTCTTGTTTTATTTTGTTGGTTTTATGGTTTCCTGTAAATATTTGCTCGTGCCTTTTACAGAATCCAACACTTCAGTATAGTTACTATCAATAATGATTCCCCATAAAATCTGATATCATTTTTTGGAACTTAATTTTTTCAGGTTTTCATATCCTATTGCCAAATGTATATTGAGTTGCTTATTTGTCTAGTGTTGTATTTTTAGCTGTCTTGAACCTCCAGAAAACCCTATTCTGTAAGAATGTCGTGATGAAGCCTTCGTTTCAAGATGCTAAAAGTTATTGTAGCATATTGTCCACAGATGTGATAACAGTTAAATAATGTGACAAAGAGTAAGCTACATATTTCCCTGCTTTGGGTTTCCCGCTCCTTAAGTAGACATATTGTGTCCGATATAAGCCCCAACCAGCCCACATAGTCTTGTTTAGAGGTTATATTGGCCTTTATTTAGCCACAGCGCACAGAGACAATATACATGATTTAAAAACCTTAACCAAGTATGTTGTTCAATTTTTTCAAAAATAAATAAATCAAATTTATATCCGTTCAGATTTTTTTGACACAATATTGTAGACACAAGCAATTCTTGAAACTCAAGGTTTCATTTTCAAATTATGTAGTATTCACAAACTCTGTGTGACCTGAGATGTAGACGGGTTCAGGCCATACCGATAAGAATATACATCTGAATAACGCCAAGTGTCTACATCGCACATAACAAGCCCTACAAATCAAAACTGATATGAAGTAATCTGACATCCTGTCTATTTTTCATTGAATGATGGATTATGAACTGATGAGGAAACCGGTTTTATTTGGTGCTTGACCTCTTGAGAATTCCAACAATTAATTATCAGTTTTTTGTCCGTCTGTTCTCTCTTGGTCGTTTCTAACTGTGAAGTCTCCTGTCAATGTCATCTTTGCAAATAGATCCATGATATCATTAGGGTGATGTCATAAAATCAGGACATTATGTCTAGTCTAAAAAGGTTGAGCCAAAGTAAGACTGAAAGAAGACCTCTGAAAAATATCAAGGATAAAATCTAGAAAAAATTACCTTTTTCCTCATTTTAATGTAAGCTTAGTGAACCATGTCTAGTTGCCAGAGATGCAGCATGTGAGATAACCTTGCATTCATCAACATTTAAACCATAGCCTTCAACATGCTATTAAATGACCTATAGTTAAGGGCTCAATTTTTAGTATACTTGCCCCTGCCTGGAGAGTAATTATATCCTGCTATTTGGTTATCATGTTTACTGATCTGTGTTACCAATATTTACTAAATGTAAAAAAAACCCAAAAATTAAATAACCTCAAGTACGACGTTAAACCCCAATCAAACAAACTTAAATGAAAGAAACTAAACAAAACTTTTCTGTATAGAAAAAAATGAAATTATCGAAGTTAGTGAAAAAAACACAATGAGAGTTCCAAAAAAGGGCATTGAATGCGGTCCTCTGACGTCAAAACGGTTGAGATTCATGGACTTTTACTAGTGTCACAATGCAAAAATGTGTGTGACGTCATGTAAAAGCTCCACTCTCATGAATGTTCGGACGTCAGAGGACTGCTTTGCAAAGATAAAATTATCTCCCTTGCCAACTTCCCGAGACTCCCATTGAACACATGGAGTATAAATCTC
>JAVFBW010126568.1:0-14229 GCA_034783835.1 Mopalia ciliata
ATGTCAGAAAAAATTGCAAGGCAAAACTAGACTAAACGTGGGCTATAAAAACAAATGTTGAGCTTGATAACTGTATTGTCTGGGGATAATTTAACACATATGGATCTTTGAAATTCTATGATAATTTTTACTCACAAAAGGTTTTTAGGACGAAATCTACTAAGACCCAAACGGTTGAGTTGTTCCACAGAATCCATGCCATAGCGATCGTCCAAAATGTGTGAGTAGTTGCCTCCCTCTGACGGATCATATAAATGATCTACTTTACATTAAACGCCCCCACGATTTTAGCTGTCAACGTCCACATTAACAGTTAATATTTTCCCATCAAGTTTGAATAATATCCGATTATACCTGGCACAGAGCCCATTTAATTGAAAGCGGTCTTCCGGACTCAGTCGCTTCGGGAATACATGTAATGGAAAATCGATTTTTTTTTAAAAATGTTTTGCAGTGCGGTGTCCGGATAGACTTTTAAGTAATGCTTTATAGAAAACAACTCGAACCAAATACTTTTCATATTTAGATGTAACTTTATTATACATACGAGATCAAACAAAACAAAATCTGCTCTTAGAACCAACAAAAAACACCGTTTACAATTCATACAAATATTTGACGAATAGTCGAAAACAAACATTACAGAGTTTGTACCCTAATCTTGTTTTGTTTTGCTTTTTTTGTCGGGTTTAACTCAGTACCTAATGTTAGCTCACTCGAAGGACGACGTACCGGTCCATCGGGAGAAGAAAAGCCACGGACAAAAACAAATAAAAGCACAGTTCAATCACAAAACAAATTACACACCCGATACATTAGATCGTCTTTCTGTTGTCCCTTTAATCTGAGAGCACCAGGGTGACAGGAATCTGAAGACAATATCTCGTTCCCTTAACGTATACTATTATGGTTCTTGAGGAGTATTGATTCTTTCTGTTCTTTGAGCTGATGACACATTATATTCGTATAGGTAGAATTTAAAATGTTTTCTTATTAAGACATGTGAAAGGTATTCAATGTTCGAAAGAAAATTATGCCTATAAGTTAAAAACACATTAATGAAAGTAAGTGTACTTGGTCCCTCGGGTAATCTTTATTGATGAACATGACAGCGACTGTGTCACAGCTCTACATCCGGCTCATATTGTCCACTGGAAAGGAGTAATATCCGGTGAAAGCAATTGAACGTATAAAGACCCCAGCTACTGTTATATCTGTTGATTAAGTGGTTTCCAGTTGGTTATTTCCAAGACTGTAGAACATCAACTCCATTATGGGCTCAATGTAGACTCAAATAACACATATCTAACAACTTAACACATTCTTACCATTTCTTGGTGCGAATCGATTGGGTCATTATTGGCTAAGTGATATTTAGGTACATGGCTGGAAAATCTCTGATGTAAACTAAACGTTATATCCGGGTTCCTCGGCAGTGTTCCCTTCTGTCTGATATTAAATGCCCAAAAGAAAAATGTACGCATTCGTTTAAACCACATTTATGAAAAAAATTTATGGGATGACTTTTCTTGTATAATCGTTAATGACGAATACGGCATTGACTGGCCCACGGCTCTACATCCGGCTCCTATTGTCCGCTGAGAACAAGTAATATCCGGTGAAAGCAATTGAACGTATAAAGACCCCAGAGACGGTTATGTCTGTTGATTTCCAACACTGTAGTACAACAACTCAGTATGGACGCAATGTAGACTCAAATAACACATACATGTATATAACAACTTCCTATCGTTTCTTGGTGCGAATCGACTGCTAAGTGCTGTTTAAGATATATGGCAGGGATTCTCTCATTTGTTTAATATTGTTGACGAAACAGACGCCTAATTCTATGAACATTAGTATTTCATGTATACCCTTGTCCACAAAGCTCTTCGTTTATTTTAATTAAATGTCACTGGGCTGTAAGAAACAACATTTAGCCAGTGAGATACACCACAAAGATTGATGGACCCAGTTTGATCAATAGACACCGAAGCTCCGGAAGCAGACTAGTTAACTAGACTTATCAATGAACATGAGTGTCCTATTAAATCGCCTAGGTTTATATCTGAATCACCGAACTAAACAGTGCATTACCATTCAACGCTGAGTTTATTTTCTCTTTTCGGCTTTAGGAAAACCATTATAGCAAGGGGCCAAATGTCACAAAAGGGCACCTAACTTTTATAAGTTTTGCTCACGTTTTATTGTGCATTCTTAAACTTTTGATCTGAGTAAACGTTTGATCCGAATAAACGTTTGATCTGTATAAACGCTTGATCATAATTAACCCCATGCTGAAATTAACCCCTGCTGAATAATCGTTTGGTCATCATTTACCCCAATGAATAATTGTGACGTTAAGAAGCGATTGTTCTTTACACGGTTGATGTCATTTATCAATTTGTTAGAATATGCTGAATATCTGCCTCCATATATAGCGGACTGTGTGTATGTGACTGTCAACAAGGTATCTCTTTACCACAGATTAGCAACAGCTCAAGTGAGTCGGAATATACGCCAGAAGAAATCTTGTCACATATTTAAATGGGGTTTGAAAAGAATCTACCAGGTGACAGCATGTCTAAACAATGCCGCCTTTAGTCAAATAATGGCCAAAACTAATCCCAAGCGATGGTTTGTCACATGGAACAATCTTAAAAAGTTTTATTCGAATTACATCAGAAGTTTTTAAGTAAACATACAGAAACCATATTCAGACCAACAGGTGGCGCCACATGTAGGTTGATACACGCCAAAATCAATCACAAGTAACGTCTTGTCACATGGAACCCTCATACTAAGTTTGATTTGATTTGCAGAAGAAGCTTTCAAATAATATACAGAACCAAAATTTCGAACTTGCCATCTGGTGGCCCCACCTGTTGTCCATCATATGTGAAAACTAATTCCAAGTGAAGTCTGGTCACATGGAACAATCACACTTAGTTAGATTCGAACTACACCATAAGTTTTGAAGTAAACATACAGAAACCTAATTTAGACTTTGCCACCAGGTTGCGCCAATTATATGTCAACTCACGCCAAAATCAATCCCAAGTGATGTCTCGTCACATGGAACAATCACACTTAGTTTAATGTATGACCATGACGTTATGTCCCATTCATTCCCTATAGACTCTTGCTTAAATTAATCAGGTTTGGCGAATTTTTACGAAATTGTCCTCGACCAAAAGAGAATAATAACATATTTGAAGGACAAAATTTTCTTGGCAGATATCTGTACTTCGAGCTTTACCTTTTTTATGTATAAAGGAATAGTCGCGGAAGAGGTGTAGAGTTTTGGTCAAACTTTGCTGCGGCCATCTGTTTGATGAAACAGTATTCAAACCTTGTTTACCTCTATGTGTCTTCATCTCAGTTAAATAAAGAACTGATGTCTATGTGTTTGGCGAATAAATCTAAGTATAAGTAATAGAATCCAGATTTATTTTCTTCTTCGTTAAATCAAATTGATGAAAATTGTTTCGATCCTGTTGATCTCAAGGGGTCAACTAGATAATAAGCAAACATTACTGTGTAATAAAACACATATGCATATGTTTGACTAATAATTAATTTGTAATCTACTGCTTTAATTTCTATAACTAGGTCACATTCACGATAAAACGCAAACATTTCCAGGGTACAACGCAATTTTATGATAGGCCGCAAAACATTGCAACAATAAGGCGACGTTCTATAAACAAACGCACCAGGGTCCATTATTGCACGCATTCCAAGATAAAGTGGTTGCTTTATACACATCAACATCGTCTATGACGATGCCGGTGTGATGGACAAATATTTATCCAGAGAAAGGTTGAGCACTATTTTTATTTATTCCATAAACATCTAGCTTCTCTACGGTGGCACCACCTTCTATTGAACATTATATTAAACACGATGGTCACCTAATATTATAGCGACTGCCATTGAAAAGATGAATAAACGAACGATGCTGATCTAAGTAGCAGTAAACCGCTTGTATTCCACGGACGATATGGAATTGATGCTGTATAACTATATATCCTGTTGTTAATTATGGTCAACTACATTTGGTTTCTTTGTCTTAGAATCAATTATCCCCATATCGAACAATATAAACCTTTGCAGATTCTGGACTTTCACTGTCGTTCTCAAACCAATAATGTCTCTTGATACTCTCGCTACCCGTAACCAACAATATACAAGTATTTTCTAAACACAGCTTTAGTTCTAGAGATCTAAGAGTACAACAGGTATATTTTTTACAGTTCCAACTCAATGCTGGGCTCAGCTGCATATACAAGTTGTTATTATAATCAGTTCCAAACCAATTACCATCAGTGACTTTTTTATATAGTTATCACGCACATGTTATTCAGCTTGTCAGCATCGCCCTCCAAACTACATATAAGAGAATGAATGAGTTGTCGTCAATACTTCAGTCGATGTCCAAATTAAAATGCTGAATTGAAACCCCTACAACTTCTTCATTTTTACTGTAAAATTATGTATAGAGATTCTCTATTCAGAAAAAAAACCCACATACATCAAAAATCATAGAAATAAAACTATATTATGGCTGTCGATTAATTGATTGATTGATTGATTGGTGTTTAACGCCACAATGAGTGGTATTTCAGCTACGCTGGGGCACGAACATGTCAAAACTGTTTTATCCAACGCTCTTTACTCAAAAACATATAAACAATTTCATAATGTTAACGTTTTTTTGTTTGGTTTTTTTTTTGGGGGGGTTATTTTTTTTGTTTGGTTTTTTTATTGTGTATTTACAAGTTATGTCAGATATAGCTATTTACAATTATTTATAATATCAATGTCGAGTTTTTCGTTTTGGCCAGCCACCATTACTATGTGTTCTGTTGGCTTTTAACCGAGGGTGTTTGCCTTTGTGCCGCCTCCAGGGCGGGGCTGGGTGATATCGGTGGAGGTTACTTGTCGATGCTAAAATATCGCGCGAGAATACATCAATACATGTTTTATCCGATTTTATGGCGATTAAACAAGCAAGAGGAATTTGTTCACGTGATATCAAAAGGATATTTTTTATTGCATGTTTTGTGTTATCATAATCCTCGACACAACTGCTACTAAAATATTACTAGAATCTATAATGTCTACACGGAAAAGCATATGCCGATCAGTGTCGTCCTTGTTGAATTAATCTTGCGAAGTTCAGTTGGCCTAGAGATTTTTTCAGTTCTTCGGAAACTGTTTAGTTAAACAACTTTTGTGTGTAACATGGCCAGTTTAAAGTTCCAAATGCAGTTGATGTCCAGATATGTGACAAGATGTAACCGGTTTCTAACCATGTGATGAGCTCCGGATGGTTCCGTTGGTCGTTTAAATGTTCATACTGATAATTGATTGGGTTTTGCGTTATCATATCCTCACTGATGTAGTATACCTTGTGTGAAAAATGGAGAGATTTTAAAAAAGTAAAAAAAAAAAATAAAAAAAAATGAATGACCTTGTCCAGTTGATATCGATGGTCGGAGTTCAGAGATTCATGATTATCCCTATATAGGATTTGTATCAATAGTTATTGTAGATAGTCATGACGAAATTTATCACATTGGTTTTTAACTCCAGGATCTTTACAACAGTAGAATAACAGGTCATATTGTGACTAACTGTTACTGTCTTTTGTGTTGCTTTCCTATCATGACTATCAGTTAATTTGCTCAACACATTGTCACTGATTTACTGGAAAATCATTACACCAGTGACAGTTACGCAGAGACAAACGGACAGTACAAGACAGCAACAGATTAAATGAAAATAAATTATGACAAAATGGAAAAAGTTTTGTAAGCTATGTTGTTTCCTCTCACCATTGGGTGTTGGCAAAAAAAAAGTCCAGTCACTTCTCCACGTAATTATAGTATATCCAAATTATTGAGTGGTATGTATTTATTCCAGCATCCAACAGGCACAAAGACCCACGTTGCATTAAATTACTTACATTGTTTATGTACGTCCCATAGTTAGTTCGTGGTCCCCGGGGTCCGTGAAGAGGTGTGAATAATGGGATCAACTTTCGCTTTCATGCCAAGAAGTTTCCGAAATGCAGTGTTAAACTCTGGAATCCTCCGATGGTAAATAAGTGGGTTAATACAGGAATTTATTATTATTAAAACAGTTGCTCCTGAGTGCACAGCGCGAGGTACCTTCTTGCCGAATACTCTAAGCAAAATAGATACGCCAAATGGAAAAATACAAAAGGTAAATGCGCTGAACATCATCAAGAAGGCTTTGAAAGCTCTTTTATTTTTAACTAAACCAGTAACCTTAACACGTAAAGCCTCTTCTGGAAAACACGCCATTCTAGCTTGAATCTTTTTTGATGTCCTATTCGCAGTGAAGAAAATTTTCAAATTAAGGATTCCAACAAAAACGAAGTTAAAGAAAATAATTCCAACAAATATATTTATGTAGATATGTGACAAAACAAGCTCAAAATAACATTCAACACATGGTGACCATTCATTCCATCCAAGAATTGGTAGTGAGCTGCCAGAGAGTGTGAATATTAATATCCCAACGCTGACGGCCTTCGCTTTTCCAGTTGTCATAATTCTATTGTATTCGAAAGGCTTTTCGATGGCTAAATATCGGTCTATGGAAATTGCAACAAGCAACATTAACGAGGAACCGGATGTAATTATTACAATGAAGTAAGGCAACATACAGATAAAGAACACATTGTTAATTACTGGAAACACGTGTGTTGTGATATAAATTGGTGTGGCTATCAATCCAACTGTCAAGTCAGTCAGTGCCAAAACGACAACATATACATTCATACTGGTACGCAGTTCCTGGAATTTATATAAGGCCAACAGGACCAAAATATTTCCGAAGCATATAAATACCGATAGAAGACTTTCGAGCAAGATAAAACCCAGAGAGGACAGTTGAAAAGTCTGTGCGGCAACCGTTTCGTTTTTATTACAAGAATCGAACGCAGACACATTCATCTCTTCGGTTGTCGACCCACACGAGTTTTCTTCTTGTTTTTGTCAGGATTTAGGGAATCTGAGAGATACTCGGTTCCAGCAACTGGTTGCCAGATCAAAACATTTGCTATGATTGACACATACAATGGACTTATCTTGTACACATTGTTTGTGGACGAGTTATGAAAATCAAACATTACACAATCTTATTTTTTATAGAGGGTTAATGGCTTTATGTCCTTCGTCATCAGACGTAAGAGTTCTGTAAACATGTTTCATATAGATTCCGTTACATGACCTTACTTAAATAGTGTTTCGAACAAATGTTAAAAGGATATAGAGCTTACTACATCAGAGATGCTTACCGAAGAACATATTTTAAGGCGATATAACAGTATCAACTTACAAGGGAGCTTTGCAGATTGACATTAAAATTTAAACTCTTTATTGATTTATGTATCTGTAACAAATCAAAATAATTCTGATGTGTGGGTAGCCTTTGGTTACATGTAAGATATAAATGTTTGTTATGAAGCATGTGTTTCGACTTGCTACAGTGAGGGAACTCTGGAAATTAGGTTTGGGAACGGTTGGCCATTTTTTAAAGTGTTTAAGCTTCCAGCAAATCTGCTTCTATATCTTGACCAATACCAAATATTCAGATATCATAGTCCACATATGTTTAATCAATATTAACTTTTGTCCCAAAAGAAAGACAGCATTGTGCTTAGAAGAAAAGTTGGTTGGCGATAAAATGTGCGAACTTTTCCGGCGGCCATTATTTGTTTTGATGGCGTCATAAGTAGTACCAGTTACTGTTGATGGTATAATCGTGAAGTGCCAAATCGAAGAGTTAATCGCGGTCTCAATCACAGACTCAGACGCAAACGAGGAAACCAATTCTGCTATTGTTGAAGGTCATTCCAGATACCAGCGGCATGATTTCGAGCCCTTGGCCGATGTTTTTGAGGCGGAGATTGACGGAGATGTACATGCACCAGATGAAGGCGGTCTCACTTCTGCACATGTGGAGCGTAGATTTGGGAAAGAGATCTCTGTAGGTAAGTGGTAGGTTTATTTTTTTTATAATTATTGTTTATTTTATTAGTTACTAAGGCCAAGTAGTATCTCTTGATTAATAAAAGTGGTTTAGGTCATGTGACATGTGCGTCTCCGAACCTGCACTATGAAACAATAACATAATACACTGAAATGTGGTCTGATCCAGAGTGTGTATACATAAATTATAATGCATGGCTTTGTGTGTCAGCGTGTAATATCAGGAGAATAATCATATAGTTTTGCTGCAGTTATTCTTTAGGCATATATAATTTTATTTCACACTTTAAGTCCATATACAAAATTAATTACAACATTGTTGGGTATGCTCTATAGTAACCGATTTATCAATTCTATTGCAACACTTGCCTTTTTTTTGCAAATGTGGTCAATGCAAGGAGGATCTGCTTGAAGGGTCACTGGAATACAGATGCTGTCAGGAAATAACAGATGTCAGGGAAAAAAGTTCGCAATCGGTGCATAACTCTGCACGAAGACTATGGTGCTCTTACAAATACAGAGCTTTTAAAACAAGTGGCAAAATTATTAAAAGGCACAAGGGGGCGGTCATACATAAAACAGACAGACCAAAGTGGGCATGAGTGAGTTGAATAAGTCATGTCAGGTCACGATGTTGTTTCATATATCAAAGGTTTTAGCAACGAGTTTTGCCAATTGCCATCATTGTAATATCTCTGTATTTCAATGGAAACAATTACTCACAACAAATATAATACACACGTCCTATCGCAAAATAACCTGGCCTTTCAAGGTGGAGTTATGGTGTTTAATGCATACTTACTTGAACAGTTTCTAAAAGTTATTAATATGCATGTAATAAGATGAACAGATAGCATCCTTCTCCTTTCATGCTGTGTGACATAAGCCCAAAATTTTAGAACGATCAGGATGCTTAAAGACAATTTAGACATAATTTGACACAAATTGGACACTGTATCACTTAATTACTTGCTTAATTTATATGCATAGAATTCCATATAATTTTAATAATCTCTCCTTTCCAGTTTAGCAAACTGTGTGTAAAATTTCAGAGAAACTCCCCCGGCATATTTAATTATAGAAGCCTTTACATAGCTTACCTTACTTACTTATACGGGCAAATAAACATTGTCAAGGGCTTAAACACCAGTTACTGGGGGTAATTATACCAATAAATCATATATGTTACAAATTACTTTTTTTAGGTTTAAATGAGCAGTGGTATACAGATGGTTTACTCGTTGGCTTCATGGAGTTCTTGGTTGGCAGTACTATTAAAAAACTGTTACCTACATGTGGTTATTATCACCTAAGGACAAAATACGATTCAGCATCAGCACGAAGAGGGTACACGTCCTCATAAATAACATGTAGATTTAGATTGCTCACTGGAGACTATTTAATGTTGGATTAAAGATAAGGGACTGCTTGGTGTGTGATGCGACTGGTAGCATCATCCATATGCTAGGAGGCCTTGACGCTCGCATTCTCTGTTAACAAAATAACACCAAACACCAGCAAGACCAGTGGTCATACTGATATCCCCTTTGGTAAACCTTATCAACGTGCAAGCCCAAAACTTAAAAGCTGCAGGAGTATCAGCAGTTAACATAGTTGAAAATCATGGCTAGAAGTAACACTGACAGTTGTGCCATAATACAATAAGATGACTTGGGCACTTCTCAAAAGATTTTTGATGCAGTATTTCAGTTTCTCACCAAACTATAACCAGGAGTGTTGATCATTTCATTTGGACTCAATATTCTTTTTTCTTATCCAATCCGATCATTATCAGGAGTAAATGAAGAAAAGCTTCCTGTGCCCTGGTGATCCTTGAGCTATAGGGCAACACAGAAGCTGATCTGGTGTGGTGTTTTGTACTGTGCCCTGTGCTTATCTTTGTTTGTTGTTAATGACATCGAGGGTGGTTCCTTCACTACGGACTGGCACATTGTTATATCATCAAATAAGTGAAATAATCTTAAGTACCGTATAAAACTCTAATTGAACACAGAATTTGTTTGATTGATTGATTGGGATTTAACGCCATATTTCCATTCAACCAAATAAAGTAAATGATTATTGTCATCGGCTTTTGTAGAAGCTAATATGGAGTGATTTGACAAATTAGACAATTAACAAATTAAAACATAATGGAACTGATCTCATCTACTGGTGTCCACGTAAACCTGTATATGAGTGAAATTACCTTAAGTACAATGTAAAATCTCAATCCAACAAACTCACAAACAGGACAAAATTTATTGCATGTACAAACTTGTGATATTATTTTTGTTTTTCAATTCTCTGGTTTTGAATACAGTGTGTCTCAATGGTTTTGAAGAAATGTTATGAAAAGTAGTTAGGCCTAATTACAAAGTGAATAGTGTAACCATTACATAAAATGTAACATAATACAAAAAACGTATTATTTCTTTGTACCCAATGTTGAAATTAAGAATCAATGTACTAGTATATAATAAGTATATTTGACCGTGAAGTTTGAATTCAATAATTATTGCTCAAATGAATAGTGGGAAGAAAATACCACTGGATGTGACGGGTCAAGAGTAAATTAATATCCTGATGTTATTTATAGAAAAGTGAAATATCAGAATTTCCATCAGTCAAAAATATTGTATTTCACTGCAGTATAATAATACTTCTGATTAACAATGCCTTAGGTATTCTCTAACATTGTGGTTTGGAGTCGAATACACAATTTTACTGATGGCAATGTATATTATTAAATTATAGCGAAAGTCTTCCTTAAATAATTACAGATATACATCTGAGCAATACTTTTATCCAGAAAGATGGAACGCACCTAGATATCAGATTGATGTTATATTAATTTATCCATGTTATGGCTCAGTTTGTAGAGTTTGGGGGCCGGTAAACAAAAGGTCCCAGGGGCGGCAAGCAAATTGTTCTCCCTTCATTTTCATGTCTGCAATATTATATGGATAATTATTTACAGTTCAAATCCGGTATATGATGTTTGTGTTTTGTCCTTTGTTTGAAAGAAAATAAATTAATTCCTGGGTAGATTATTATACATACAAAACAATCTCTATTTACCAAGATGCATCAAGTTTGTATGCCATGAACATGAAGTAACACACTACAGTCTAGGAACTAGAGCCAGTCTAGGAAAAAACGGTATTTTATTACTGGCTTATTGTCCACTGCTACTATGGGGGACTTTGAAATACTAATGTGCCCGTCTATCACAAATGTTTTTGAACACATAAGCTTGAAAACAAATTCACTGATTAACTTAAAAGAAAATCAACAATTATCTTGGAATGTAACAAGCTTCTATACACACGAAGGATTGGATTGCATTTCACCAAATTATGCCAAACAATATGACCCTGCTATTGGATATTTTTGCAATATTGATGCCGATGTGCTGTAAACATGATAAATTGAGCACAAATTAATTGATTTATTTAAAACCCGTACTTTGGCTTCTTCTCCTCATTAAGATGACGTATTGCTATGGATATCAAAAAATGGCCACCATAACATAATTTGCAAGATTTGAGAACAAATCCACATACTTATTTCAAACTTGGAAAAATGTTTCCACCAATAAAAAAACAGATAGGACTGCTTCTCGCAATATTAGCAAACCAATATCGGCACCAGCCAAATCAGGATATTAACTTCAATCTTTGCTTTTTCAGTAAATACCACAAAAATACCACAGTAAATATACTAAAAACTACACGATATAATAAGATGGAAAAATTTATTTCAGATAATAAATGAACCAACCAGATATAATAATGATAGCGCTTACATTTTAGATCTGATTATTACTGATAATTTGGAGTATGTAATTGACTATGGAGTTTCTTCCCCTCTTGCAAATTTGGACCATTGTACCATTTATTGTACATTGAATATTAATTGCACTGATAAACGAAAGGCCTTTACACGTGAAATTTGGGACACTAAATGTGCAGACTTAGACTTGTTTCGTAGATTACTTTGCAACACACCGTGGAATATTGTTTGTGATATATTTTATGATGTCAATGATAAAGTTTATACATGGGTTGAGTTATTTTTATCTTGTTGTAAAGAGTCTATACCAAATAAAAGTGTCACAATAAGACCACGTGACAAACCATGGATGACCAGCGATGTACGTTATAAACTTCGAATAAGAAATAGATGCTTCAAAAAATTTAAGAGAACAAAATCTGACGATGATAAATTTCGGTTTTATATATCAAGAAGGGAAGCAAACACTGCAAAGCGCAACGCTATATATAGATATGCAAAAAACTTAAAGTCTAAGCTTTCTAATCCTAAACTAGATGTAAAGTCATACTGGTCTGTAATGAAGTCTCTACTGGGTTCTAAGGCTAAGCCACCAATCCCTCCACTTAATATTAATGGGAAGAATATATCTAATTTAAGCGAAAAAGCAAACGAATTTTGTCGATTCTTTGCGTCACATTCCTCAAGCTTTGCATCTGTACCAGAGTTACCTCCCTTTACAACCGTCTCAGCAAATCTCTGCAGTAAGAGAAGCGTACATGTTTCCGACTTCTTTTGATCCCTAGGATCAAATAGAAGTCTAGGTCTAGGAAACGGCCAATTCCATCCTTCACTAGATGTGGTCCGATGGCAACCTAAATTGAAATCCCCTTAAAAATAAAAGGCGCTTGAAGCTTTTGTATAAGATGTGTAAGTTTGCGAACGGCAGAACATATAAATAGAATATAAAGTAACAGTTTAAGCATAACAAACACAAACAGCCATAGCCTGTAGCTCCGTGTCAAGAGCCACATGACTGTGAATAGGTTTGTGTTGATGAATGTGGAGGAGCTACGAGTTGCCCTCTCCATATCATCAGATAATGTGCTATAAAGGGCATAGTGTTTTTATCTTTGTCACAGGTTTTCAAGTTACCTTTTTGATGGTATGTAGCTAATGGGTTATATGTCTGAACTAGGAAACTTAACCCAGTCTTATAAGCCTTCAGACCTCGACAGCTGCATTGTATTATGGAATCCATTAAGGAGGGAGGCGCATGGGGGATCAAGCAATGCTAGATTTTTTCGGCTGAGCTGAGGAGCAATCTATTGATCCTCTTGGATTGGAGCTATCCTCTAAAGGATCGCCCCATATCGTAGAGTCATGTTGGGAGGCTTTGCCTCGACCACGAGAGGAGGCTGATGTCTACCTCCCTCCTCTCCAAGGCACTGAACCGGTTTGCACCAACAACCGATTCAAACCCCAGGAACATACTTGTTGATGGTTTTAGAGGGGAAGGTGTAGCCATCTCAATGTTACCTAAATTTATTGGATGTCCAAACCGAAAAGACTGAACAGCCTCCCTTGTGGCCTTGGGGGGGGGGCGAATCCTGTGCCAGATGTTTTTGTATGTCAAATTTATTTATTTTTGATTATTTAGCCTGTGCTAGTGTATTTATGAGTTGATATAGCTGTTTTATGTGTGTAGTGGTAATCTTAGCAGCAGCAGAATGGTGATCCTCTTCAATGGGCACACATACACCTTCTTAGTGACATTGGTGTACTTTTGAGATGATCCTTGAGTATCAGAGGCAGAGGCAATGCCCCGTGCCTCAGGATAGCTACAGTTCATTCAGTTTTTATTATTTGTATTTGTTTTACATAAAAAGAACATTCCTTAGTGGAGGTCATGTGGGCCTTCGTTTTATTAACTGCATTTGATAGTTTTGCTGCAATCGAAGCCACCATGGCCTTCTCCAGAATATCGGAAGCAAACTGCCTCTACATTGGGTCTTTCTTTGTCCGAATTTCTGACACTGGAAACTTCGTTTAGTAAGGAGGGTGGTATATTTGAATAAGAAAAATAGATTCAAATTGTATTCAACTAAAGGGCAAATTGCTAGCAGAACTGAAAATCAAAAATTGTGTTGTTGCTACTTAATTTTGAACTACCGCCTTCTGCAATGATCTAAAAAAAAGTTAGGTGGAATAACCTTTTCATTTAATTTTCAATTGTTCAACTTATATTTTATTATTTTCGATGGAATTAATAATTGATCACCAGGAGCTCATTCTCCTCCAACACCGGACTCAACCCAGGGCCAACAGGCTGCCTCTTTCTCGTCACCCCGTGGGGGAGCGGGTGGGCCGTTTAACACCAGCAGGCCCTGTAGAATACTCCCCCAGCTTCCTCAGTCAATCGTAAGAGGCG
>JAVFBW010126579.1:0-14229 GCA_034783835.1 Mopalia ciliata
GTGAGATTTACTTTATTGACTCTTTTGTGAGCAACTGTCTGCTGAATGTTTTTTTTTCATTCGAAAACACCTGCTTCATCATGTTTTTTCCGCGAAAACGGACCCATGCCAGAGTCATTAAATACTGTTTGTTTGTTTGATTGGGGTTTAACATCTTACTCAAGGGTATTTCACTTATATGACGACGTACCAGCCCAACGGGTGAAGGAGACCGCCCTCGACACCACTGGAGAGTCATTAAATAAGATTATGGATGAAATTTTTATGCACAGATGTACAGAACTAGTCAGTACATGTTACTACTTGTTATCTTCTGCTTATCATGTGTCACGATCGATCCATGGGAGCTGTTGTAGAATTGGTCCGTCACTCTACGAAACGATATTTGAGTGTAAAAAATCGATGAATAAAACAGAACTAAAACTAAAAAATACTGTCAGTAAAAAGGTATTTAACCCTAAGTCCGATTCCCCGAATCAATAAATAAAAATAATTTCAGAAAAAAAAGAATATGAATTATACAAGGACACATACATATCATCAAACTTGGAAAAAACATGGGCCTTGGCAACCGAGTTCATGGTAGGCTGATGTGTAGACAGATAAAATGTTGTGATTTGGGCGTTTTGGTAAAACATCTTGAACTTAAATTAAAAGAAATGCAAAGCAAACTTTACTATTTTATTGCGCTGTGATTTTCTATGGCAATGGATAGTCCTGATATAACTGAGAATTCATGTACAAATATAGCCTAACGACAATTCTCAGAATTGAGAATAAGCTGTTAAGCTGTATATGAATTCTCAGTTACAGACTAGGCAATGGCATGTTTATATGCTATTTACAGGTGACGGACAAATTCTACGTAACAATTAGACCGATCCATGTAGGCCTAGTTGTCTCTAAATGCCACTCCATTTTGAATTGTTTACAACATTTCAGGTCATTAGGCTAGATATGACATTCCATGTCTTAAAGCCATGCCCCCACTCCCCAGCCTGTGTTGTTGTTGTTGTTTCGTGAGTTAGGACTCCTGTAGGAGATCTACGGCTGTACGTTGAAATACTTTTAATTGCAATTAAATATTAGTCAAAGTCAAAAGTATTATCTTCAGACAAACATATATTTCATTGTTGTATAAAATAAACTAAAATCACCTTGTATTTGTCGAATCCTCGAAGAACCTGCGGTGACAAGTAGTAGAACACCGCCATCTTGCCTTCATCTAAATGAAACTGAAGGAGCAATTGGCGTAAAGCAGGTCAGCATGTTCGATTTCGACCAATCAAAAATAGTATGACAAATTGATCCTTGGCATTCCCAAACCACATGTTTAAGATTTCGCACGCTGTCATAGCAGTTAATTACTGGGTACTGGTATTTATTATATAATGGCCTATCCCATAACAATTGTACCTACGATCTAGCTATATACTGTATAGTTTATTTTGATACGAACTCGCATTTACCTACGATCATAACATACATCGGATTTATATATATATACACCTTCATTTACATGAAGTCAGAAGTAAATATATGTAAAAGCCACTGCAGAGGCCTATTGGAGGGTACTGCTGGCGATTCGGTGCCTAACTCTGAGGGTCCTGGGTTCGATTCCCGGACGGGTTTCAACCTACAAAATTTTCTGAACAGGTATATGTTCTAACTAAGAAAGCGTTATTCCAAAATAACGAAAATACTATTTATCATTCATTTATAAAACAGGAAACTCAAACGATGTAATTTTTGGCAGACTTTATTTACAGATTTAAATAGGAATGAACCCTTTGTACATCCGAATGAAAGATGTAAACTGTTTCGCATAGCGCTTAGATTTGTCTATATTTACCTTTCCATGTATAACTTAAATATAATGTTACAAACAGCCCGTTTATCTGGCAGTCTTTTAGTTGTCACGCTTATCTTACTGATTATAACTCTTCACAGAAAATGCTGGTATATGTGATGTGTGTGTAGTCATCAACCCCTACATACGTCATATCAGTATCATCTATACAGACGTTGTAGCGCTGCAATGTGTGCATAGCCAGATGTGACGTTTTCACAACATCGACACATTACAGTACTCAAATGATGACACAAAGCAATACCATCGTTATTTTGCCTGTGTGTTTTGTCCAAATTGTCCATTAATTATCCATAGTAGATTCTGGCCGTATCTCATATTGGTCTTCCGCGATTTTGTAATAACTTATCCGATAACACTCAAGTTTAAGTATTGTCTTGAACAAATAATGAAGATTGTCGCTTTAATGTTTGCGTTGTTTGTGTTTGATTTGCGTTTAACGTCAAACTTAATAGTATTTCACTTATGTGACAACGGATTGACCACTTCACGCTTTTTCCTAAATACGGTCAATAACCGGGATATAACCTCCCCCGTAATTATCGAATTGCTTCGGGAGTGCAAATCACTAATATACTTGATGGACAACATGCGGACTGCAACTCGTGGACGGTACATCGATGAAGGATTAGTAAGCAGATACACATGCCACTAAGCCATGGCCGCACGCCTTAACGTTTGTGTTATAGGGCTTTATATATCGATAGACTGGCATATTTTTTTTTAAATTTAAAAACCAATTAGTGGGCCTAGGAATCTCGGAATGTATATTATTGAACCTTCCAGCTGAAAGTCCCAGGTTCGAACTCCAATAGATGCAAGCAATCATTTTGTCTACAATTAATTAATATCTCGGATATTAGTTGGGTACATTGCACATGTCATAAATGATCAAACTATGTGGAATTAGAGCTAAAGTCAAAACTACTTGTCTTATATTGAAGGGATAATCCGAATCAACGCATTGAGCCCAAAGTATACAGTGTACAGTATCGAGTTGGTGTAATCCTCGGCTTACTTCAATTTAGATGTGACTCAGAACTACAGAGGAACAGGTGCTTTGAGCTACCTGGAGAACTCGTCACGCGACACCATTCATCTAGCATTCCCCAAGCACTTGTGAAATCTCACTTGTATTCTATTAGGGGGTATCTATGCGAGATTACGATGTCAGCAATGTGAAACTGTAAACAACAAAACAACACAGAACAGCCCATGTAACTGCCAGGTGTCTCTACCTAAGACTAAAGTTGCGACAGAGAAAACTTAGACTTCTTTTGATAAAACAAGTTGTTAAATTGTCTACGGATTACAACAAGTCATTAAAAAGTGAGCACACCAAGACGTCAAATAAAGTGAACTTAAAAGCACACACTCCATTAAGCACCAGACCTGCCTAACACTGTTTTAATATGGCCGGCGAATACATATTTGTTTTAGAAACGATCAAAGCGGTTGAGCAAAGCTTGATTAAAAAAATAACGATATCTGGAATAATTTTAGGAAATACGTAATTCTGTCATAATTAAGAAAAGCAACAATTCTACAGGGCACTGTCAGTATTTATGTAGTTGTGATCGCTTGAACTCAAACTTCCAGTGTTTACACACAGGACGTTAAATAATGCGAATTGCACAAGATCAAAACGGTTGACTAGAATTAAACTTTCAACAATTCCAGATCGATTTTCATTTTCCGAAAGCCAAAAGTGTTAATTATAGTTCTATTTTAAAAAATAAGCCTTGACGCAAAAATTCAAATATGAAGTCATTTTTTTTTTTAAAAAGCCAGTTTTTCATACTTAAGTAAAGTAAGATCTGGAAAGAAAGAATGTCAATGTTTTTGTTTCACTTCTCGCAAAACCTTCATCAGGTGTGAAAATTGTTATCTTCTCAGTTGTAGCCAAAATATTTAATAAGACCTTCGTTGGGATGAAACTTTCTGTGTCTTCCAACATTCATTTTCATTTATAATTGGATATCAAACATTTTAAAGCGAACAATTTGTTCATTGCCAATCGTTTCTTGGTATTAAAGCACCTGTTAATATTTGTTTCTGTAACGAACTTGGTTGACAATGTTTGGATCACCCGGAAGTAGGATAGCACACGCAAGAGCAAACGAGCTAATGCTAATGAGACCGTCCAATTAACCGAAGTTTATTGACGTAGTAGTGTCAAGAAGAGAGGTGTTAAGTATTGTGGGTAGCCCTGTTGTGGCTATATTAGAGAGGAAGAATTGTCGTCTCACCCCACATGTTAATCACATTAAAATGCACCACCATATTCCCTTGTATACTAATCGTGTTGTACAATCTCCAAATACTATGTGAGTATTCCATTGGACCAAAGCCTAATGGGCCATAGTGACCTGGCGTTAAGGCATGTTGTTTACGATAAATTCAATTAGCGGGTATTATATTAAACTTAATTGCAGGCTTAGCAGAATTTCTATGACATGAACGTCAAACAGTGATCTCGTTTGTAAACAGCCTGTACATAGTTTATCATGAGGACGGAACATTTCCGTTGTGAGGTTGTCTTGTTGTTGGTTTGACACAGAGACACGGTGCGAGCCGTTTTTAAATAAGTATTTATAAAGAAAACACTTAAGCTTGGCTTCGAAAATAAGACCTCGTGAAATTGGAAAAGCTTATACACGTTGATTTATGTGAGCAATTGTATTCGAAAATAATACGCCATGAAATTGAAATAACTTGTGAATGTTGACTTACATTATTATTCGGCCAATCATTAAACACTCGAACAAAATAAGCACAAGGACAAACATAACGTCAAAATGAATAACTTTACCTCAAAGGTCACCAAACCGCCTTGACCTGTATTGGCCTCCTCAGTCTGGAGTACCTGTCTGAAATAGGATACATGCCTAGTTGTAGGTCAGCGCACCAAGCATCAATGATCAACCATTAGGTGTACCATTGGCTTGGTTATGATTTGTTAGGTGAAACATCACATGGCATTAAAGATAACACGTTGGCTAACTGTCTGTTGACACGAGAAAGTGCATGAAAAGACAATCATGCACCTAACTCTGACAAGTACAGGTAAATTGGAAGGCAAACCTCTGAATTAGTAGCGAGTGATTGAATGAATGGAGAAGCGATTGTTCTGGCGTTCTCAGAGTAATGGATCGGGTTGGTTTGATCGGGGTTATATGTCGTACTTAAGGAGTACGTCTTTGGAGGCGTACAAGTTCAAACGGTCGCGGAAACCTGCCTCGGTGTCGTCATTGGCAACACGACAGAGTACAAGTCTCTCGCCAACAATAGGCTTTGCATTGCCTCTTTAAACCAGAGCAAAAATAAACCAGTGATGAGCTATAACAAAAAGGACTTTTAATGTCGTAGTATGTCTACCGCCCATTAAGTGTATTAAATACCTTGTCGTTAGTTGTTGCCATTGCCTATGATGGTATACCAGCGCATGAGCTTCCTTGTCGTCAAATCGGTGAAATGGCCTAAGTACAACATACATCAAAATTAAACCAACAAGTAAAGCATTACAAATCTTGTGAATAGTTTTAAATGTATAGTTCACTCTCCATATGTGTTTTGCGTCGTAGGGTGGTGAAATGATCTGTACTCATATGGACTGGACACCAATGGTTACCATGGCTACCTAGAACACAGAGTGAAGCTACAATCTCAGAACAACTGACAGTTAGAAATTGTCTTGCACAGTATTTGGAAGCAAAACTAAACTTATACATCACATGATTAAAATTTCCGATTCAGTACAAAAAAAAAAAAAATAGATTTACATAATGTGTTTCAATGAGTAGGATTTGTCTTAATTCGTACCCCGATTAAAGCGTTGAACAAACGCTGACAACACGCAGTATTTCATACACAGACGCATGTCAAGTGTCGCGATCAATAATTAATTAAACTCGTAATATAGTAATGCATATTTCTGAGAGATGAAAATGTTTCGCAGAAACATCGACTATTTATTTGATATAGCAGGAGAACATGATTCGATAGAGAAGCAAATTTACTTTACATATACTCTAAATAGCTGTATTGTTTTGGTATAACTTACAAATAAACCCAGGCCGAAAAAAAGGAATATCGTACATCAGCTTGATCAAAAAATGAGGCAAGCAAAAATGTATGCGTTGGATTTCTTCTCAAAAGCAAACAATATAACGGGAAAGATATGGGGTAGTAAATCTACTGAGGCCAAAGTTTATTTAAATATGAACTCGTGTACTACTAAGTAAATATACTAGTTCAATAAATTTGGTTTTCCTATCCTGTAATCCTGTAATCTTGAGATGTCAATTCTGGGTTAATGATGATAACAGTAAAAGTAACCCTACACTTATTTTTAACAAAACTAAAGCTCATACCAGTTTTGTCTACACTCTTAGAAATTATGGTTCTTAAAGGTTTCTTACGAAAAGACGATGGTTCTATATGGAGCCATTACGTCAAAAACGTGTTCATTGATAAAAGAAGTGGAGAAATACTGGATATACAGTTGCTGCGAGGGATCCATAAAGAACCATAAAGAGGTCCACCAGAGCCATTACTGAAGAACCATAAAGGGGTCCACCAGAGCCATTGCTGAAGAACCATAAAGGGGTCCACTAGAACCATTACTAAAGAACCATAAGGGTCCACCAGAGCCATTACTGAAGAACCATAAAGGGGTCCACCATAGCCATTACTGAAGAACCATAAAGGGGTCCACCAGAGCCATTACTGAAGAACCATAAAGGGGTCCACCAGAACCATTACTGAAAAACCATAGAGGGGTCCACCAGAGCCATTACTGAAGAACCATAAAGGTTTCCATCAGAGCCATTACTGAAGAACCATAAAGGGGTCCTACAGACCTATTACTGAAGAACCATAAAGGGGTCCACCATAGCCATTACTGAAGAACCATAAAGGGGTCAACCAGAGCCATTACTAAAGAACCTCGAAGGATTCTATTAGCAGAGTGCTGCAGACTGTGCATGCTAACACCCGTATGGGAGTATATCCCACTGGAAATCTGATGCCTGGTTTTGCGGTCGTGGGTCGATTAACAATGGTGTCTAGATTTAAAAAAAATCTTATCTTCAAACTGTGCAGAGACCGCTAAATCCCACCTCTAACAATAAGACCGAATAAAGCAAGTTACGACACCAGCTGTAATTCAGCGATTTGATCCATTGATACACACACTTCAAGGATTATTTGTTTTTCACGAATCAAAACATCAAGATTAAGACACTTAAGACAAGCGGGACAAAAGTTGAAGAGATTTTTTTGGGGGAAAAGGTAACTATAAAGCTTTTAATCAGCTATAATGTCACAGAGCGAAGTCTGTAAGGCGTCTTCACTGTCCACAGCATGTTCACACACCTTCAGGCAAACCGCATCGTGCCACGACAATAGCCTGAGTGTCAGGACGGACACCAGTCTTATTTAGATGAAGATTTTTGCGCTTAGTTAAACTCCTTTGGCCGCTCAATCCTACATCTAACGTCTTCCTGTCATTTTCTCAAAACAGATTAACACACGATGGAGACAAGGTTCCGACTCTCCCAACAAGTTGTCTGTATGTGCGACTTTGGAGCCTTGATTAAGTTTTGAGTTAGATTTAAGGGTAAATTTCCTAATTGACTCACGCTTGATAATCGGTTATGTAGGAGTGTAAGGCAATTGTCATGAAAGGTGTGTAGCAAGACGAACCAGACCTGATGGAATAGTATCTCATTCTGAGGACAAGAGCCGATGAACTGACCTTATCGCACACGAGTTTCCCGGAGCCTTACGCCGTTTTGAAATCGGCAGACTATTAGCTTAAATCTGTCAAAGGTCATCTCGTGCAGCGACCAGCCTTGTTTAGGCACTTGGGAGTTCCCTCATGTGTTACACACGTGATTGGTTGCTTTGGTATACTTGTCCAGTCGCGCACTTTGTTTTTGTTAGGAGAAACTTAAACTCAACCCTACAAGCCTATTACAACTCATATTTTGTGATAGTACATACACATTGTCTCATATCTTAAAACTGAAGAAATCCTTTAGAAAAACCGTTTAGTTGGTTTAGAGATATGTTCTGGGGACAATTTAACACAATGATGCGCTAAGGCCGTAGAAACAGACAGCGAAAGGTGAACGAACTATCCATGACACGCCTTTATCTACAGAACGTTAACTATTACAAACAGAACGCAAATTTCTAAACAAAATGATTTATATTTGATGAGCTATTTTACAGTTTAAAGAGGCTACACCGCGGCTTATTGGGTTGTGTTTTGGTATGAAGAGTTACACTGAATCGCACGATACTTAGATTTAAGAAAGCTTTTGATATTATGTTAAAATGGGTATTATGCTGTGCCTACAATTATGCGATGTGGCTTGTACAATGTTTCAATGTTTCAATGTTTCCAAATGTGATATAAAATGCCAACTGTTATATTTTATGTTTCTGCTATAATTAACATCTCATAGTGAGGATTTGACAGTATTTTACGAAATTGCTATATATGTCAGATCTATGAAGATTGTATGGCAAACCTGCGTGAAAGGTGTAGTCTGAGGCGGTTTAGTTAAAGTAAGGGCTAGAATTTCGGTTACATGAAGTCTCCATAAAAAAGGATAACCGAAGGTTTAAACGTTCAGATAGTCTATATAATGTATTTGCTTTAACAGCGGTAGACATTTATACAGCCTCAGTTTGTGTAACTTTAAGATGTTTACAAATCTATACAAATCCAAATAATGAATGGCGGAGTGACAGTGCTAATTCTGAATGGAACGCAATGTGAACAACAGGGACAATGTAAGGGTTCGACAAAACTAAAAAATTTATAGAAATTTTCGCAACGCTGTCCAGAGAAAGAAACATCATCACCCAACGGACACCAGTGGCGTTTGAAATGCAATATTCTTTTAACGGAAATATATATAAAAAGGTACATGTTATACAAGTGAATATAAAAAAATCAGTCTTGACCCATAAAGAAGGCATTATAAACACAAACTGTGTCTTTTAGTACATGAGTATGAAAGTTTGGTGTGGATCGGAAGACAGATGGAGAAAGCGTCAAATCCTCTGTCATAAAATATTTTATTGTACCTGATATGAGCTGGGAACCCCAAACAGCAGACCAGCTATAGCTATTTTGGAACAGTGCAGGCGCGGTTGCAAGTTTTAAAGTAAACTGTCCGTGTAAGTTGTAATGCGTTCAAATTAAAAAGCAAAGTCATACTGACTTAGTTGTCAGTGAAACAATTTTTATTGGGATAGCTTTAAATCTGTGAAGCATTATTTTGTCTCTGATAATGCCACTTTGCGAACACAAGATAAACGTATTTTGACAATGCATCATACATAAATCCTTGGACCATCACGAAATAAAGTTAAAGTCTAGCTATCGGAAGTCAAATATATACTTTACATTGGGATATACACAGAGTAAATCACTAGCCAAACAAATCGCCCGTTTAACAAATATTGAAAGACGATGCCGTGCTAATTTCGCGTCAATTGTATTTTCAGATATTTTTGGGCTTTTTGCTTAGCCTCATCAACACGGGTCTGTTGGTACTAAACAAAGGAGCGCTAATATATCTGCTGATGCTCAAAGGAAGTCCTAACATATATGACGCGCAATGGTAAGTATAAAATTTAAATTACAATTATTTATTAGTCTGGAAAGCGGCGAACATTTATTTTGTATAGTGCGGCTGGAATAATAGATGTTTTAAAATACGTACGGTTTTATCACTTCTATATCTTTTTTCTACATATGTCGAATATGTTTTTCTTTTATTTTACTTATGTACAATTTTTTTTCCACATATGTGAAATTACTTTTTACAATATGTGAAAAAGAATTTCACAAATGTAAATTAAAATTTATTTGACTTTTTTAGAATTCTTTTCAACATCTGTAGAATTCTTTTTAATATATGTGAAATTCTTTATGACGTCAGTAAAATAAAACACCGAAGCCTAACTAAACTGTGGAAAAGAATTTCACTAACGTAAAATAAACTTTTATTTAAGATATGTACAAAAGAGTTCCTCTTATAAAAAAAAAACTGAGAAATGAATTCTCCCACAGCATGTGACCGTATCCAATCTTTATTTGTAATCCTATCATTTTGTGAAGACTTTCAAGACGAATGCAAAGACGATAGGAATATATACCACATGCTGTGCAAGTTTAGCGTCAGCAGGGCACACTCCCAAGTCGAGAAAATTGATCAGGAAATGGTCCACTGTTGCGAGATTTAAACAACAACAAGGCACAGCGCAGACAATGACTTATGTTGTATATAGGTCATTGAGTGCAGACTGCAAAAAAAATCAAAAAGTTGCATATGTTTACATAAGCCAACAAAACCATACATTATAATTATGAAAAATGACAATTAACGTGGCAAATAAATAGTAATATCATATTAGGCGACGGGTTTATTCTTATTCAGTATTTTTGTCGGTTCTATAAAACAAATGCAGTTTCCCTGATTTTTTCTTCGCTAGAAAATAACAAATGCTTTACCATATGCAGAGGGGGTGTTCTTCTGATCAGGTTGTACTTTTTGAGCGAATTCGTTGCCGCTAAATAAGGCTATGAGGGAGAAGTCAGTAATTGAAGTCGTGAATGCTTTGTTTTTCACATATCTACAAAAGAGTTCCACTCACCTTTTTATTTTACATAAATCCAAAAGATTTCCACATATGTTGATTTAAGGCTTATTTCAACTTATAAACTCACTCTATAAATGAAACCTTATGGAGTCCGTAGACACCTGCACCCAGCAGACCAGACAACGTTTTCTTTTCATCGTATAACGTTATTGGTCTTCCAGTTATGTTGCCACAACCTTGGAATACAACCAGAAGCCAACGAATCAGATACGCAATATTTAGCTACGTTGTAGTATTGTTGTTGCATCATTTAGCGTTTTGACATTTCTGTTACGTTGAACGAAATGTCTAACACTTCACTATTAAGTCACAACGTATTCAATGTGTATTGTTAAACTTCAACGTTTTTTGTCACGTTTTTACAAAGTTATAATAACGTTGTAATAACTGGTAGAAATAGCAACCACATTTAATCGTAGATACACTACGTAACTGCAACGTTGTATACTAGCAAAAGAATGGTAACGTTGCAGAGTAACCAAACTAACAACAGTACAGGGGCTCGTTTCACAAAGCGATCTCACCTTACACAAAACGTAAAACGAAGACGACTAGTGTTGAATATATAGTGGTGCTATGACAGTAACGTTTAATATAAGCTAAGATCGCTTTGTCAATCGATCCCCTGTACTGTTGTTATTTTGGTTACTCTGCAACGTTACCATTCTTTTGCTAGTATACAACGTTGCAGTTACGCAGTGTATTTGCTGGACAGAAACAACCCATTTCCCTCAGGAGCCATACGACGCGGCTCCGCAATCGCGTAAGTAGTTTTAACGAACAAACGGACAACACAAAAATATCTGTGATTGTGTCTTTATTGGGCTTCTTGTCGACCAAACAAACCAAATAGGTCTTATGTAATTCTCATGAATGGACTTCATGTATAAATAGTTTCTAAAGCGCAGTTGGCTACTATTTCAATGAAGTTATTTTAAATCTTTAGTTTCTTGACTATAGGTTAATATTTTTGTTACACTTCAGGTACTCTGCCATTGCCGTGTTGCTGTTGGCACCGGAGGTTTTCGGTTTTCTCATTCTAATCTGGAACACATCTTTTCTTGTCCGTGGTGAGATTTCAAATTGGCCATCTATTGGAGCAATTTTAACGGTAACTACCCCCGTCGATCAGGAATAAAAGCAAAGCATGTCACAAAGAAGGCATGACGATACAAAGGTATCCAGAAGTCTATTAATAAAAAAAAACAAGACTTGAATATTTTCGGAAGTCTACTAACTAGAAGTATGAAGCGTTGTTTTATCCCATGTCAACGGAATTGTGTTTTTGCTTTGGTCAGGTTTAAACGATTTATGAGAGTAAGACTGTGAAGTTGATCTCACATTTGTCAGCTCCGAGAATTGAATATTTCAGAAATAGCTGGTCAATATAGTTAACATGTAGCGACATTCTGAAGATAGAGATTCTCATTTTATTAATGCTATAGTCAGCAGTCTGGTGACTGGTGGGCAATGGTTAATCTCCATGAGCTACAATCCCTTGATAAAAATAACAAGTTACTGAAAATGATCTATATTTATGATTTCGTATGTAATTTAGTTTTCCTGAAGAATAACAAAATGCATTACCTGATTCTATTGTGGCGTGTTTTCTGCCACTCCAAAATTTACATACAGATATCTCCCAGTCAGACCACTGCATGTTTAAGAAAATAAACATATTTTCTTTACAGGGTATTTTGGTTGGACTGTTGGAAGTTACCAGTTTGACCGTTCTCGCCTTTGAAGTGGCTCCGTCACTACCTAGTTATGTGATACCACCTCTACTTGGGGCAGTTTTATGGCTGCCCGGTGTTGTACGGTCTTGGCGACACAAGGTTGGTTTAATTCTTTGTTATTTTTAATATCTTGTTGAATAAACAAAAGCTAACAATAAACCAAATTTAGCGGTCTGATATAAATTCTGCTAAAACAATACGACTACCTTAGATTGGACATTAACAGTCTTAAGCGTCCGTCTGTCACTAACTAGCACATGTTATCTAAACTATTCTTGGTAATAAAACATATCTCAACAATTAATTTGTCACAAGATCTCATTATTTACATTTTTCTTTTTAGGGAGAATTGAAAAATCCCGTTCCGCAAACAGACACATCGAGCATGGAAAAGCCCGCTTTGGGCAAGCGATGTGCGATGGTCATGATGTCATGTCTCACCATAGTTTTGGTCATAAGTGTGACTTGTGTTTTAGCAATTTTATCAGTCATCAAATTATCCCAGGCTGTGAGTTTAGTCTTTGGAATTCTTACTTTGTCTTTCGTGTGGTGTCCCTCTGTACAATTATTTACAATCCGCTCTACAGACGGCCTCTTCGAAGGACGGAACAAGGGAAGCATGTTGTATGCATTTCTCAAGATACCGTCTTATATAATAGCAGCCATAGTTGTTGTTGTTATGAACTACAAAGGCGTCTCGTTTGTGAATGCAGCGATTGGGTTAACTGAAGGATTGCAGTTTGTTTCGGAGAATTCATTATTTTACCCACTGCTCATTGTCTGTCTCAGTAGCATTGCTTACCAATGCTTGTCGCACCTCTCCACATATGCCAGTGTCCCGTTCGCTGGTGTGACTGTGCCAGCAATGCTATCATCTCCTATTGTATCAGGTGTTTGTATTTACATGTGTGTGTTCAGTCACTTCCCTCATATTTCAAATCAGACTTGTGCGTTTGACACTGTCTCCTATATTACGTTTATAATGATGGGGCTTGGATGGATAATTCCGTTTGTGATATTTGGAATTAAGTTGCAAAAACCATCAAAGATATATATGAAACCCAGACACGAACTGTACATCAGCGGCACATGGAATAACATGTTCCTGGAGCAACACAATATGCTCAGTTATAAGCACGATGGAATTCACAAACCTTGGAGTGATGAGATCTTACCAGACGCAGTGGACGCTAAGACAAGTCGAGTCTTTATTTGTACCACCATGTACCGTGAGGCGGATTACGAAATGGAACGACTTTTGTGCAGCTTGCAACGCCTTGCTCTGTCTAAACGCCTTAACAACGTTTATCTAGAATCTCATCTATTTCTTGACAATGGCGCCAAAAAACGTAAACTTACGGAATTCGCCCTTCAGCTTCTTTCTCTTCTTGAGAGCAAACTCGAAGTCCATAAATTAGACTGCGTGACTTCAGAAACACCATATGGTCTTCAGCTTCACTGGGTACTACCTGGTAATATGCCATTCTTTGTTCACCTGAAAGACTCTAGCAAGTTCAAACCAAAAAAGAGATGGAGTCAAGTGATGTATATGAAGTACATTTTGAACTACCGAGTAAGAAAAAACAAGGAACGCTGGAACATAACAGAACTTGGGGGTAACACCGACTTCTATAAACTACGCAAAAATGCTAGTGCGAGTACTCTGGATACCATATGTATCGACGAAATTCGATTGAGATATACGGGTTCAATGGCGAGCCTAGATGCCATCAGCCGAAACTCGACACTGGACGTAGAGAGTTTAAAAACAATGGATCAGCAGGGCAGACGGGGATCCGCAACAAGCATAGACCAGGGAATTGAAATGGGTGATGAACAGTCGTCACTTTCTTCAGACACCTCTAATAAGAGTGCCACAACATCTAAAACAAAACAGGAGTCTCCAGCAGATAGCAATGAGGCCAGATTTCTGATTGGCGA
>JAVFBW010126590.1:0-14227 GCA_034783835.1 Mopalia ciliata
GGCCGCGGGCCTTTATAATTTATAGATTTCCGTTTAGAAATGCCAGGTTATTTCTGCACCTGGATGAAATCAGCTGTAACCATGATGTCATTATTTGGGGCATTGTAAGATTTTATTTTGGTGTAGAAAGTGAAGGGTTGTGAGAGAGCTTCCTGTTGCCCGGGTGCTCTTGTGGCTATATAGGGGCACAACGAAGCTGCTCAGTTTGGGATTTATTTGTATTAGGTCCGTGTTTGTTCTGTGTTGTCTTTTTGTCGCCAGCTGTTCCCAGAGGGATTTCCTCCACCCATCAGTCTGGTACCCTGTCGTATGAGTGAAATGACCTGAAGTACGGGGCTACACTTCAATGAAACAAAGTAGCAATCAATGACTGTGTTCCAATTAAAAGTACTTGCGCTATAGACATCCCCAGTTTATATCAAGCTACAAATAATTGATAAGATGCACCATATACTGTAGTAATTCCTCCTCAGTATATACTAGTTTGTTCTCGAGCCGAAGTTTCTTAGCTAACATCTGCATATAATTCAATAAAAAAGGCCTTGTGGAACATCGGCAACCTTGACTAATTTAACAATAGCGGAACAATTAATTGTCATTATTTTTTAATACAATCATACTTTAGTATAGGCATTAACTGTCAGACTCTAGTTTACATTTATAAATAATAATATTTGTTTTAAATTTTTGTCAATAGCATTTATTACGTTTGATTTCATCCTGATCATGTGTGAACATCAAATAGTCTAATAATTGGGAGATATGTTTTAGGGGAAATGTAAAGAATTTATAGCTGGCAAGAAAGAAGTTATAAATCAGGGCAATTGATTCTATTCTGACCATTACTTACTAGAAACGAGACACCCTTCATCTGAGATGATGGAATCCGCGAGAAAGCCGTCTGATTAATTGAAGAAGCCGTACAAAATACACCTGCAATAATATCCGCTAAATCCGATACAAATTTCCTAAATAGAATTTTTAACGAATAATAGTCGCACGGGTTTCTTAACCAAATTGCGCTGTGAGTAGAAGCAAGGTAATAGCATTAAGAGCCGAGGTTTATCCAAGACGTCTATGCACTACAGACACTCGGAATCCAATAGTACGGCTTAACATGAAGCTGGAAGTAATTCGTCGGGGAACAGAGCTACATTACCTCAACTTCGGATACAATCTGGAACAATGGTGTAAGACACACACCTCTACAACTGAGGCGCGGGGCACTCACAAAACCGGAGTTGGAATGATTGTATTTTAACTCGTTAGTGTATTGACTTTGCTATATACCATATCGATTGTATGCAGCCAGTAAGTTATCTCGTTTCTCCGCAGAACAATACCTTCGCCTCTTAAGAATCTTTGGGCGGAATACAAACAAGGCAGTGGAAGTGTTTGGCTGAGTTTCCCCGGACTACTGACGCTTGGATTGCTTACTTTCTTACGCCAGGGTTCCTTTCTAAAGTTTTCTTCTTTGTAGTCAGTGTAGCGAGAAAAGAATTGATTTTTTACGTCTGTCTCCGAGGAGCTTAGTTAATGAATCTCAATAGTGTTATTGCAGAAGTGGTGGGTAGTGCTCAGAGTCATATATCACACACACGCACGGATGAGCCCGCCATCAGCTGTATGGTTTTGAAATTCCCTGATTGATATTGCTAACAATCGCGGCTCCGTTGTTTCTATTGGTGTATTCTGAGTCGGGGAGCTGTTATCGCGCTGGAAGACGCGGGCAACCGTGTAACGAAACCAATCGCAAAGTCTTCAATCCATAATGATGGAGGGAGCGTGTGGCTGACAGCTAGTCCCTCGTTATCCTTGTCGCTGCATGGTTGTAACAATCTCTCCGGAACTCTCTTACTGACGTGGATACACACTGGCCGGCACTTTTCTCACTCTCCTTAAAATCCCTAATTAGGCGGAATTTTTCTCTGGTCAACACAAATACGACATCATAATTGAGTGTGAAAATCGGCTTGTAGGTTAGGGTTACCAGAATCTGGTTTTGTCACCAATGTGGGGTATGTGAGTGTTAATCGCGAAATGAGGGTCCTATTGTGTTTCTAGTTGAGTGTATATGTAAAATATACCTTTGTGGGTAGGTCATCGATGGAGATTTTGAAAGGAGTGCTTTGAATTGTGTGAATTAAAGTTGCCGATGGTTTGTGAAAGATTGTATGATGGCACGGAGCGAGTATTCCGTCGGAAAAACCTCCGAGCAAACAGTTTACACTGAACCTGATATATCTAATATGATCGAGGATTTAAAGTTCCAAATCAGATCTCTCAAGGATGCTATTGAAGACCACGAGAAAGATGGTGAAAATAGAGTATATGAGGATATCGACAGTAGTAGAAGTCGCCGTAAACGTAGGACTGGTACGGTTAACTGTTTGTTAAAGTACAGTATTGACATGGGTTTCCATTGGATGAGGTACATTTTACAATCACACGTCGGTATAATGAGTAGGTAAGTGCCTTTAAATCACTGCATCATCATATTTCAAATTCAATTATAAATTTAAACTACTTACATGAATAACTATCCCTTGCGTTTGTTTAAGATCCCAAATTACAGATTTGAAATATTTTAATAATTAAAAAGATGGCCGTTTTCTCTGGTCATCCTCGTATGTGTATAGTATAGTTAGTTTACCGAAATATCACCGTTTATATGTTCACATTTTCTCGTATATAAGTGTTTAGATAACAAGCGTAACCATTGATAAAGATATATTGAGCATCAATTTTAATTTTTACCGATCACTTCACAAGTTTAAGAAAGAACAGAAAGTATTATACGCTCGTGCTTCCATTTAACTGTTCATACCTCAGACTATATGTATTTTATAAATAGGACGATTGTTTATCTTTTCCGGTTAAAATATATTTTATTTATTTAGAAATCGCTCTATATCCTTGTAAGTTTTAACGTTTAAATTAGTTTACGCATTATTTATATTTTTAAAATTGTGATATACATTTTAATGTATTTCACTTTATACCGATCAGTATACCATTGTATTTCGATTTGCGTTTACATATCATCCGCGCAATATTTTTGTTATAAATGAAGAAGGTACAATTATATTATTAATTAATATTAAAGATCAACTATATTCCATAAATATAGGTAGTTTTATAAGTTATTAGCCATGTGTTTTATATAAATAAGCACACATCTCAATTCTGCTGCATACCCCCTTGCATTTGTAACGTCAGGTAATGAAATTAAGGATCACTGTTAAGCCCCGCCTAAATTTTCTCGTTAATTTTCTCAAGTTTATTATATTCGATAACCTATAAAGTTATATATTTAGTCAAATTTAACTGAACTTTTCTCTTCATAATCTGGAAGTTTTAAATATTAATATAACTAAATGTCATATAGTCTTTAAATCAAATATATTTGTAATAACATCAACGCATTAGAGATTGGTTTCGATATTCCATTGTTTTTCCGTATTACTTTTCTTATAACCTAATTTATAAACAACATTTAAATCCCGTATCTAAATTTAGGTATACATTGAAAGAAGAAACACAAAAAATTAAGTCAACAAATTCTGAGCCAGTTCCCTTATGTGAAATGAGAATGAACCTCAAAACTTATGGATTAAGAAACTACTAACCTATGTGTAGTTGAACTAGTCTTTCAAGAGAGACTATTTTATCAACACGACAGTTCCAAGTCTAATTTCCGATACTACATTTCGTTTAAAGTATGTTCCCGCAGGTATGTGGTGTGAGGAATAGCTTATTTAGGTTTCCAAAAAACCTAAAGCTCGGACAGTTGTGTCCGAGATAGTTATTGGCAGTCGGATATTAAACGTGCTGCTACTGTTGACCATTTGCGAAGGAAAATATTTATGAATTCTCATAATCCTGTCCATTTGTGATTATATATCTGAACGGGATTATCATTAGTCTTTTAGCGAACTATGGATATAATGTCCCCCAGATCATTGGTTGTTGTATATTTAATTCTGGCATTGATGACATGAACAACACCTTATCAATAGTATCCAAGAACGTTCTAGCGATCACCCTGGGACTATCCCTCTGTGCATCAACTATTTGAGGCAGCAGATATCGCGCCAGGCAAACAGTGAACACCAATTAGAACCTATTATTATCGGAAATCGTCACGAATTTGCCCTTATAGAACATGCGATTCCGTGTTGGACTTTTAGCATGGCTATTTGTTGTGCACCCTGGAAGGAAAGTGACTTTGCGTGTTAGACTTCTCCCAGTTATTTACCCAATACAAACCAATTGACAGGATACATCCCAAAACCTCGATTATCAATTAAAACCTGAGCGACCAACCAGTCTTATACAAATGTCACACTTTTGGAAGAATCATTTGGAGTTTTCTTTAATATAATGCATTCAGTTTGCACTCCGGCTAAGTGAATCGGTATCGTTAGCTGCATAGGAGCATACACATCTTTTTAAAAAACTTCACATGGTGTATTTCTGTTACCTCTTCTGAAGTACCCAGTCCCAATAAATTTAAAAACAAACCCATGCCCATATCAATCAATCTACTGATAAATCAAATGATAATATTTTTATATTCCTACCTCAGTCGTCTTTAAAACAGATTTATACTGTGAGATAAGTATCAAAAATAAATAGGTACACCGCATATGGACCTCTTACTCTTTTACTTAAAGCTGATGATTACTGTTATCCGAATGAATTTGATATGAAACTTCTTCTTGTTTTTATCTAAGTGTACATATACATTGAGTACGACTTTATACAACAATATTCAAATCTATCTTAATATAAATTTATTTTCAATGTTTATTTAATTTTATGTTCGAAATAAAGATTTATTGCATTTAACATACCATGTAAAGAAAACACAGATAAGTGCTTAAAATGCATAGGCAATATACTTAATAGCAGTAACATATTGCCAATTGTTATTGTAAAGGGCACGCCATAGACAACATCCTTCCGGTTCGTGCTAGACGGTCAAATCGACATATATTTTGTTAATAAAATTTATATACATGAGCTTGGTCGAGCATTTTGAGCATGCATATATAGACAATATGCATTTTATCCATCAATAGGTGCATAGAAATAAAGTTGCGCTTTCTGAACATTTTAAGGCGTTGGTGATACCTTTTGTTGACTTTATAATTATGTGATAAAAGGAACAGCGAAAAGTGAATAATGTTATTTTACTGCCGTTTTATCTTTGGTGGTAAATTGCTGGCTGTGGATGAATCACCGACATTACACGATCAGATTTACGCTCTGTGAGCGTGCATACAATGTTATCACAACAAATCAATTTGGTAAATAGTTCTCTTGTTCTCGGTTCCCTTTGATCTCCTCCGGTTCTGTTCAAATCAGTCGCCCACTAGCATCTGTAACATCATTGTATTATAGAAATGTTTAACATTGCTCCCCAATTCAACTGAATATCACGCAGAGAGCTTATACATTTATTTTCATTGCGAAAAGTCCAGGAAACAGTCTATCGAGCCCTGGAAAGAATGTTACATCCGAAATAAATAAAACGTCGCCACGAAAGAGTGCCTCAAAAATACGGCAAATGTATTTCAAACAAAAGATTAACAGATCGTGTGGCGCGTCTGACGGAGGGTTGCGCTCCAATGATAGCGACGTATGAATTGTATTCAGTTTACAGGTAACACGGATTTCATTTGCATGTCCCTCTGTTTGTACTCTGAAACATCAAACTGAATCGACCATGCATGACACGGGATAAAGCGATTCAGTCAACAAACATCCTAAATATTAACGAGCTAGTCGTTGATTAAGATGCAGTTCACGGTTTGACAACACATGAATACAACAGCAAACATAATCAGAACCGTTTCTGCACTACAGTTTTAAATTGCTGCGCATCTTTTATGCATAAGATAAACAGTTATTTAGGTTATACACGACTCGTACATTTATGATATCTAAATAATAGCGTAGTAGTAGGCGTATGTATACGGGAAACTAAGGTAAAAACAATCACCAACTAAGGTTTGTGCATGTTGAAATAATATTACAATAACACTCATCAAACAAAATGGGATAGTTAAAAAAATATTGCAAGTATAATTTAAATGTCTGTTACAATGCTCTTCTATAGTGACATCTATTTTGTATATTGAGTCAGACCATGCAATGTCCTTTCTTGAACACATCAGCAAAACAATGAAAATGACTGTACAAATAAAGAAATAAGTCCAAGTGTTCAGATCATGATTACAAAATGGCGACAGGTGTAAAACAAGGTGCTATTTACCCGTATAACGTGTTCAGTACAAAAGCAACAGTGTATATTAAAAGGGGAAAGTTTCTTGAATCAACTGATACTGAAAGTGAAAAGGGGAGTAATGCTTTAAACATCCGCGCCTTATTGGGAGGTTGGAGGAAATTCCGTGACCAATAATACTGGTCAATGATATTTCACTCATATGACGTATTCTAACAGTTTTTACACGGCATTAATCAGCAAATGTGAAGTGGATGGGGAAATGCTACTTCTGGTACTTAGCATTGCTGAGTTTCCAAAACATTGCAACTAATAATTGGTCTCCAGCAGTTAAATTGACAAAAAAAAGACTGTGTTTCAAACAAACAGTTCCATATAAACAACATTAATGTATTCAACCATATAAAGTAGGTGGTCAGAAAGACACAAGCTTTTACTGGCTCCTTCTCATACATATCGACGATGCCCTGGGTCAATTACATTTACAGTACAAATTTGTTTGTTGTGGCAATTACCTAGAACAAGTTCGGGTTAGTTACAAAAGTACATTTATTACAAACTCATTTCTGTCTGAACATATAGTTTCGTGATGAAATGACGGGATATGTTGTTACTGCGGGCAAATATCCGCTTTGAAGGAAATGTTAGACCAGCTATTTGGTCTTTTGATGGCTGAACCATGTGCTGCCTTTCAGGACACGGTAATTTAATTAGGTTATAGAAAGCCCATGGTTGACATCAGGCAGATTTTCGAGCCCGATATTACATAGAAAACGTTTAATTTGCAAAGCGATATGACCCCCGGCAAAAATACATTTGCCAAATTAATGTCCCTGGTATAGATTTTTGGATGAGATTTGCTGTTGTGTCAGGGTTCCCATATTTCTCCTGGGAAAAACAATATAACCAAAAGTGTATTAGGCAATTCTGATTTGGTGAAAGCTGCCCATGGGATAAAAAAAAGTTACCAACAATATATCATGTCTGGTCGGACACGGGCTTGTTCGTCAGATTTGAGGAACAGTTATAACATATTCATTATATACAAAATGTTCTTTCCTATCGAATAAATTGAATAATCACACATTAAGTAATTGCTCCTGACACTTACACTAATATACTAGTACTCAAACGTTTTCTACAGGTTTCTGAACAACATAAAACCTGCTGCACTTGGTATGAGGCCTATATCTAACAAGATAAAGCTCATATTTACCTGGCTATTTACTAAACATGGCCCAATAGTATATTAATGCTGCCAAATAGAATTGTAACACCATCAGATTATATCAATTCAAGGACCTATACTGATCACGATCTATTAATTCACGAACACATTTACCACTTGTGTGATATGTAATGTATTGTTGATACCAAAAAAAAGTATGACGGACATCACGAGTCACCGGTTGTATAATTCTGTTAATCTCAACTAAAAAATGCATTCAATATCTCCATAACTTTGCAATACTGCGTTATAACCCAACTATAACTAGCATGTGGGTCTTATGTTGTCGTTCCAACCACTGTCGTACCGCTTTATGGTTCTTCAACATACTGCACGAGCTCAGGCTCCTTCTAAACCCTTCTAAAAAAGAATAGTACACATTTGTTATATAAGTCAAATATTGATCAATAAATAACAAGCTTAGGATGTTAAAACCCTTATGTGTTGGCGAAAACTAGAGAATATTGTGTCGTTTAGCAATCCGAACAAAGGCTTATCGAAACGGCTTGTTTATAGCCAAGTCTTCGTACTTCTGGTTTTAATCAAAAACATTGTATGTGGTATATTCTTTTGTACAGAACTCGGCAGCATGGGTTTCAACCCTAACAGAAAACATCACTGAATTAACGGCGTTAAACACTGAATAAAGAAAACAATCATATAATGTTACATAACTCCTGCTAGACTTATATATTATGTGTATGACTAGCTAATCATGATTGAAATATATCCGCGAGTATGTGCGCAATCCTTTTTAAGTTTAAGATATGCAAATATAAATTATATTTCATCAATATGAGGGGAGTATTAGTACAAAGTCATTGGCCGCCTTCTCGGAGCTTATGAACTTTCTATAACGACTTGTGACTAAATTGTTCTCTCTGGATTACTTTCCGACTCCTTTGTTAGCGATGCCTGGTGAAGCGCTATGGATTTCCACTTGTGTACACTTGATTAATCTGTCCCAATAAGGCAGCATATAGAAAAGTAAATTCCATTAGTTCACAAGATACTCCAAACCCTTTCCAAGGCAAATCAAGCATGGGTAACCGATATAGATAGCTTGGGGCATGATTCGACCAACACATTTCCAAAACGTTAACTGTTGCCCCAGGGAAACATATTTCCTTGAGCATTAAGATTTCTTGCTCGAATTAATTACAAAAGTTTGATCACAAATAAGTGACAGTCTGTGGTGTCTCATTGGATTGCAATCTCACAGAATGCTAAACACACACTGCACGTTTAAGAATAGAACATCATCAGTTTTCAGATGATCAAGCGCTTACCTTTCTTTTGTTGCGAGCTCAAAAATCACGGTGTTTCATTCTCAAACATGCAGTACTGGTTTTCTTATTTTGAATGTATTCATCCGAGAGGTTGGTACAATCAAACATCGAAATACGTTAGATAGAATTACACTGTAGCCTTTTATAAAACGATAACTACCCTTGTTTTACAATACAACACTTTCACGTGACCCAAGGGGGCCAGGGAGAGGACGCTTTCACGTGAGCAAAGCGGAGATAACTTGGGGACGGGCAGCTTCTGAAATGTCATGTCCCACGCTCGAGGGTTCAACATTGCTTTCTTTAATTACATCAACAGAAACCATCAACGTTAAGTTTTGTTTAATGTCACGTGATGTATTTTGGATCGACGGGATCCGAACAATTTGACGTAAGATATGAAAATAAGCTTTACAGTGTAGTTGCAAAGATTCAACAACAACATGTAACTACATGTAGTCAAATGGTCTCTACGGCCTGAAAGTAAAAGATAGAACGTTATAGTCATCAGGATATTCCTTCCTTCCTCAATCTCGATCATTCACTACACCTTCGCAATGGAGTATTCTAACATTGTTTCGTGCCGTGCAAACTAACAGTTCGGTCACAGAATGTTTATGTATATTATGACCACATAGTAATAATAACACCAGCGACTGCTTAATCGCATAAGCAATATATCTTAGAAATGTCAAATCTTGTGTATCATTAAGCTGGGTTTTTTTATTTGCTTGAAGTGGTAATATGCATATAGTTTGTGAACAACGAGACCAGAACTACACTACAATTGGTGTTAAATCAGGCAATAGAAATGGAAATAAATATCTCTCCACATTTATTCCCAAGTTCATTATCTGGCTAATAGAAGACGACTGGCTTTGTTTCAATGTTTACCGCTGCCAAGATGTTTGATTTCACCGAAATTGGCTAATATTTTTTTTCGTGTATGAAAGATATGAATGACTCCGGTAGAACAATCTATCATTTTGGCAACCTAGAATCTAAGCCCGCCTGGCTGACTGACAAGAATCATTCGTCAAGCTGGTGCTCTTCTTATGAACAGTTTTAGAAGGAAGCAGAGATAACTGCGGTTTGGTTGGTTGACGACGTGTGCGAAAAGAGCGTGTTGCCAATTCCACGATAATGGCTTTAGATCGGGATAGAGAAAATTACGGCGCAGGATATAATTTAGAAAATAAACCATTCACGTCGCAAACGCTTTTCTTCAAGCCGAACATCACTTTGCGCTCAGTGTCACACAATATCAGCATTTGTTAAAGGTTTCGTCTTAGTTATTACAAACGTCAGTCAAATCTCGAGAAAACCAAATAAAAGGACCATATTCCATACACAAAAACCATCTCTTTCGGTTGATTATATTGAGATGTGTTTACGATACATTGTTCACGAAATAAAATGTTTGAGATAAAAGATTTGTTATATCTTTTATCTTATATGTGCTATATTGTTGTCATAGGCAGACAAAGAGAATGTTTCTACCTTCCACTGAGATTCGCACTTCGGTCTCCGGTTAGCATGGCTCTCTAATCCAACTGAGCTACAGAAGCTTGGGGCAGATATACTGGAACTTCACGCGAAGCTAGAAAACACTAACATTAGGATAACAAATGCCGTAATGCAAAAAGCATAATGTTAAATATATGTATATCAATTAGGTATAACAACTGCCAAAATACGTTCTTTTTAAATAAGTATGTAGAACTTTTTCCTATGTGTCAATTCATCCATTTTCTACCTGGAAACCAAACAACAAAATTAATCACAAATGTTAATACATGGAGGAGAGATAAAGGGAAGCATTACAAACGGTATAAAGTTCATCGTTATTACTCCATACTTCTGTGTTTAAATCAGCATAAATAACGATGTATAGAAACTCATAGTCCATAATTTGCATACGAACTCAGAAGGTAAATGTCGTGAAACACATGTTTACACGGGAGTGCTTTTATACAATAAAAGCTCTGTAAATGTAGCGTCGTTGGTTTAAAAATCGGTTGTTTTTTAACCTTCTTTTTTTTTTTTTTGCTATTCGTTTCCTGAAAGAGTCCATATGGGTGTTTTAAAGGCCCTGTCAGGATGAATTTATTATTGATATAACACGGGCTCTCATAAATCTTAAAGTGCTTTCTGCCTAATCGTTGGATTTCCTTCCCGTTTTCTGATTCCCCGCCTGACATTTTCACGTCGAATGCTCCCTAACCTTACAGCCGAGTGCGAAAGATGTGACATGCTCATAGTTCTGCTTGGATACGCGTGAGAACCAAACGAATGGCCAACGGCGCCTCTGGCGGCTGTTAAATGGGGGTCGCATGCGATTACTCGCGAGAAACTTTCAAACACTCACCAGGAAAACACGCTTTTGCCATCAGAAAGTCTTCGTCTTAATCAATTTGCTCCTTAATCCTGCTTAGGTAGCAGCCGAATCATTCCAAGCAGATGTCAATATTGAAAACGGTCCTGCAGTTATAGGCCTATATACCAACTAAGATTTCAGGTATTAAGCCAGTTTCTGGGATGTTCGTATAAAGTTTAATACAAACTATGTCTTGGTTTAAAAAAACATTTCTCCTCTGTTAAATATACATTTTAATTTAGTGATGATTAAGTCTTTATGACTGTTATATTTGAATATATGCGATGTATATATATTTTACGTTCTCGCAATCGTTTACAAAAGATACGCTGCTCATAAAATTTCTGTTTGGCCTGACTTAGAAACTGTCTCAAATAAATAGGATCGCATGTAGGCTTACAGACATAACAACCTCTACTTACGTGTCCGTGGGTGTATTACAGACGATGGTTATAGAGATACTAAGAATTTGTCATTTTGAAAACAAAATTGGCCAGTGTAAATTGGTATTAAATTATTGTTGGTGTCTGCGCGGTGGACTGATACGGATGGAGCAATTGAGTAAATCCCGCAATCACACTAATGAGTTTGATCGTCTGCCGTTAATAACAGGAAGAGCCAAATTCGAGAAAAAGAAATAGAGGAATCAGGAGAATAGAGCTTCCTTGGCAACGGCCGGCGAGCGGAAGTAGGTAATGAGGCCTGAATAATACAGCTTGATAGATTGGCAACGTCTGGCCAATTCGTGGCAGGTGTTGTTGCGCGCATTTCTCTAAACAATCACTGAGCGTTGAACACACACCATCTGATTCATACCGAATAGGATATAAGATACACCTCTGGTTTGCCAACAATCAAGGACACTATACAGTAGATTCAATCGCGATGCCATTTCAGTGCTGTAAACTGTGCTTTAATTAGGACAAGAGAAGCACATGCTAGCCTTCCTTTTTTATAAAATGGCTGGTGACAGAGTGGTCTATAGAGTGGCAGAGAAATAGAGAATAGGGTAGTGGTTGACAAAAAAACATATACCAAATCTGTCATCCAAATGTGGCTCTTAAGTTGACACGAGCGTTATGTTGTAGGTATAGGCTCCCAAGGCCTCATTTCTTCATTTGAATAGAAGTTGAATAAGCGGTCGATATGTTTTACTCGGCACTCACAACTATGCTGTCTTGTATCAATACAAACATATTGCACTTTTTGTTCAACTATCCCTGCTTCAATGGACCGCACACAAATATAACATTTCCCAATGGATAAGTAGAAGGACCCCATAGAATACAGAATCATGAAGACATCACTTAAATTCGCCATTAGCATCAACGAAATGTAATGTCACTGTGATCAAGTATGAAGGCAGTCGCGTAAATTGTCGATTTTATTACAACCCCATTTTACAATTATATATAATAGGCCGCGTCTTAACTTGACGTAGTTAACAATTGTATTGGTCGGACTGAGAGTAAATACACATTTTACTTCCGTTTGCTTTATTCCTACATATAGCTCTTGTATCTCACAGGCAGCCATTAGTAAAACAGTTCATTTATATGTGGTTATATGGCACAGTTGCGAGGGGGGAAGGGGTGTGTGGGCGGGGGTGGTGGGGTGGTACAGAGTAAGTGCACTGTCGGTTATATGTAAATATAGACAACTACTCTTGGTACGACGTTAAATTTGTTAATGAAGTTTACGTATTTGTAGTAATCCGAGAAGTAAAATTTATTTAAAAAATACCAATTTAATCATGGAATGAACCCTAAAACACATTGATAGATTGACTGACGGGTTGATTGATTGGTTAGTGTTTTATGCCGTGTATCTGATTTTTATGAGGGCGATCAATGTGAAATAATGTACAATGTGATATACATGTAGTTGCTTCTTTGGTAAGTCTTTCTTAAGATCAATTAAAGACTACATAACTTCGCCCCAAACAAATTTACATTAACATGAGTTAAGATGGCGATTACGGACATACAGACGAACGGACAGATGTATTATATGCCCTAGGGATATAAGAAACGAACGCTTCTGAAAGTCGGTCAAATTTTCAGGAATTACATTGAATGATAATTGCAGTAGCTGAAATATTTCTAAAGAATCCTTTCAAATATGTCGGAAGGAGTAACATCGAAGTTAAGATTTTCTGAGTTTACCTTGGAGTGTCGAATCTAAAATCACAAAAAGAGAGTTGAATAAATGTTATGAAAGAACACCATCTGATCCATCTTTAAATGTTACCGGCAAATTTATTCTGTTCAAGTAACAAACCTGTAGACAATCAACTTCTGATAGAGCAAATCGTTTCTTATAACAAATAGAATCGATATGATTTGAAACAATATATGTTGGTTAAACGATAACTGTTATTGAAAAGAAAATTGATGCACAAACTTATAATCACATTGAATTCTTTTCCAGACTACTGTGGTTTCTGGTGTTACTTATGTGTTTGGCCTTAGTGAGTTACCAAATTACGGACAGAGTGAAGAAATTCCTGTCCGATGCGACTCACACCAATATGGACTTACATTATGTGGAGAGTTTAGAGTACCCAGATATAACAATATGCAACTTAAACAGATACAGGTAGGTCGGACGTTTTCTTTTATTTGTTGCTATATCTATTCACATATCTGTCATAGACCTACGAGACTTAGTTCCAAATCCAGGTAATAGACCAACAAGGGCACGCCATTGGAGACTTTGGTGCAGGAAAACTTGGTAGAACTCAGGAAGCCTATGGCACACGTCTGTAGTGTATACACGAATCGAACCCGAGCTATCAGGAGATAGATGAATTCTGAGCAATAAGAGCATTCTGTATTTCACTGCATGACAAATATCCACTGGCAGTAAGAAATAACTTTGAGAATATTAAGAGTGGCATATGCTATATTTGAACATTGTTTCTATGGATGTCGGATTCCATTCGTATTGCAACACACGTTATCTAAAGCCCAATGGCTATACGCGTCTGTCTTGTATAGACGTATGTATATATAGTATTTTCGTTATTTTGGAATAACACTTTCTTAGTTAGAACATATACCTGTTCAGAAAATTTTGTAGGT
>JAVFBW010126601.1:0-12894 GCA_034783835.1 Mopalia ciliata
TCAATAAGTAACACGTCTCGCCCTGAGTATCCCTCCAATGACGTCCATGTTCCTCTGTCAGTCAATAAGTAACACGTTTCGCCCTGAGTATCCCTCCAATGACGTCCATGTTCCTCTGTCAGTCAATAAGTAACATGTCTCGCCCTGAGTATCCCTCCAATGACGTCCATGTTCGTCTATAAGTCAATAAGTAACAGTCTCGCCCTGAATATCCCTCCAATGACGTCCATGTTCCTCTGTCAGTCAATAAGTTACACGTCTCGCCCTGAGTATCCCTCCAATGACGTCCATGTTCCTCTGTCAGTCAATAAGTAACACTCTCGCCCTGAGTATCCCTCCAATGACGTCAATGTTCCTCTGTCAGTCAATAAGTTACACGTCTTGCAGTGTGTATCCTCCCATGATGTCTGTGTTCCTTTATCAATCCTATCATGGCCTCTGTGATCCTCTATTAGTCCATAAGTTACACGTCTCGCAGTGTGCATCCTCCTATGACGTCTGTGTTCATTTATCAGTCCATAAGTTACACGTCTCTCCTTGTGTATCCCTCCCATGGCCTCTGTGTTCCTGTATTAGTCAAAAAGTTACAAATCTCGCAGTGTCCATCCTCCAATGCCGTCTGCGTTCCTCTATCCGTCCATAAATCACACGTCTCGCCCTGAGTATCCCTCCTATGACGTCTGTGTTCCTCTGTCAGTCAATGAGTTACATGTCTTGCAGTGTGTATCCTCCCATGATGTCTGCGTCCCTCTATCACTCCATAAATTACACGTCTCGCCTTGTGCATCCTTCTATGACGTCAGTGTTCCTTGATCAGTCCATAAGTTATTCGTCTCGACTTGTGCATCCCTCCCATAACGTCTGTGTTCCTTTCCCAATCCATAAGTTATTCGTCTCGCCTTTACACCCCTCCCATGACGTCTGTGTTCCTTTCTCAGTCCATAAGTTATTCGTCTCGCCTTGTGCATCCCTCTCATAACGTCTGTGTTCCTTTCTCAGTCCCTAAGTTATTCGTCTCGCCTTGTGCATCCCTGCCATGACGGCTGGGTTCCTTTCTCAGTCCATAAGTTATTCCTCTCGCCTTGTGCATCCCTCCCATGACGGCTGTGTTCCTTTATCAGGCCATAAGTTATTCGTCTCGCCTTTTGCATCCCTCCCATAACGTCTGTGTTCCTTTCTCAGTCCCTACGTTATTCGTCTCGCCTTGTGCATCCCTGCCATGACGGCTGGGTTCCTTTCTCAGTTCCTAAGTTATTTGTCTCGCCTTCTGAATCCCTCCCATGACGTCTGTGTTCCTTTCTCAGTCCCTAAGTTATTCGTCTCGACTTGTGCATCCCTCCCATGACGGCTGTGTTCCTTTCTCAGTCCCTAAGTTACTCGTCTCGCCTTGTGCATCCCTCCCATAACGTCTGTGTTCCTTTCTCAGTCCCTAAGTTATTCGTCTCGCCTTGTGCATCCCTCCCATGACGGCTGTGTTCCTTTATCAGTCCATAAGTTATTCGTCTCGCCTTGTAATCCCTCCCATGACGTACAGGTGTTCCTTTATCAGTCCTATCATAACCTCTGTGCTCCTCTATTAGTCATTAAGTTACACGTCTCGCCCTGAGTATCCTTCCCATGACATCTGTGTTCCTGTTTCATTCCATAAGTTAGACGTCTCACAGTGTGCTTCCTCCCATGATGTCTATATTAAAGTAACACCATACATCGCAAACTCAGTCATAGAATGTAAGCCTCCGTACAGATTGCTCAGCATCCCTTTACAACTAATTATTCACACCTGCATACAATTCTCACCAGGCTGTGTTTACACAAAATATTTTTAAAAAATCGTCGTATTTCATGTGACAAGATGTGTGATTGGCATATGTGATCAGACCTCTATTGTATCATCTAAATTTGGTGCTATTAAAGAGGTATTGATTAATATGTTAATTAATTGCGTTTAATATTCAGAGGATTGAATAATGAGTGCCACTCTCCACAATCACAGGTGACAAATCGTATACCCTTAGTCTGCTGGTCTACAGATACAAAAACATGCAGAATGATCCGATTTAATACATGAACATATATAAAATGAATTAAAACGAAAGGAAATAGAATCAGATCGGACTTTCTGATTTATAATCTTATTTCCTGAAACTAGATATAAATAACCTTCCATATGTTTGTGGTGTGCTGTTGTTCCAGAGTTTTATGTCATCTTAATGCGCCGTATACAGGTGTGATTAACGTTAATATTTAAGGACTATGTTATAGATGGGGATTAGTTTCCAGCCACGAGAAAAGCTGACCGTCTGAGAGTCATAAGCAGGATGTTTGACTACTCAGAAATTGCGTGCACGTGTGCCTTTTTGTATCGATGTGAACTCCGTGAACGTGGCCCGATCTGACACTCAAATACGGACAATTTGTTGTGTATATCTGTGCATATATGTTTACTTACATCACGTCAATAAGCTGCAATTTACACATCTAAAACAACAAACAAATACAAAAATGCATTGGACAGAACACAAGTTGAGCCTATATCAAATAATGGTCTGTCTAGAAGAGTCTGTTTGCTTACGGAGACTTCAATGGGTGTAGAGATAATTTCAATATAAATGCCATCGAGGGTAATACATATAACTGGTTCCAGTGCTGGATTATCAACTGTTTACCACAGACTTCTTATATATATCACTAGCCCAGCAAACACACTATGTAGCTGCAATGTTGCATACAAACTATAAATTGTTAACGTTGGAGAGGAACCAAAAATCAACGTTAATGCCACGTTAATTTGCGCTGAATTTTGTTTGTTATTTTGTACCAGTTGATACAATTTTATTATTAAAATGTTGTCAAAGCGTGACATAACACGTTGTAGTTTAACGTTGTGACAACACGATTCGACTACGTCATGACTTTATCGTGAATTGGTAGCATTTTGTATCACGTAATAACAATATTGTCAAAACGTTAAATGATGCAACAACAATGTTACAACGCAGCTAGAACCTTTCTGTTCGTGGTCGTGTGGGTGTATTCAAAGGTTGTGGCAAAATAACTGGTAGTTCACAAAATTCCGTTGCAACAGCGTTACACGACCACAATATAACGTTGTCGCGGCGTTGTTTGGTTTGCTGGGAGGTTATAGGACGGCACTGAGTTAAGTCTACATGCATCATCAAGTCTCGCATGTAAAAGACCAGTCCATCAATTTGACGAAAATTATGTGTAGTTAAGTTTGATTTTGGCAGTTGTTCTTATTCGGAATGGGCTACACCATTCGCTGTGTCCCAAAGTACTCGTCAAAAATTACCTTTTTCAGTTATAGAGATAGTTCATTAAAATATGTCGAGTTCTGACCTTTGGTGTAATGGTACGCGTCAGTCATTAAATAACAACTCAAATCGTTAAGCCTAGCTTGTTAATGGCAACATTTAGAATTAGCCAACACACGCTTATAACGGCTTGTATGGCAGTTTTTCATAATAACACAGCCTGGAGACAACGATGAAGCTTTATTATTATAAAGGGCAATATAATATTACAGCGAATTAATATTGTGTTGTATTTTTATTTAACGCGTAGTTTATGTTAAATCAATAAGTGAACAGCTTAAATCCCGTATGGCAAAGGCTCCTACACCTGGGGTATTGGCATATAATTACAGAGGTTAGCACGACATCGTTCCAGTTCATTTTGTGATTAAGGATAAACATTTAAAAATATAACAACAGATGTATAAAAAAAATAGATTCAATTTACAAAAAAAATATATTTAACTAAGGAAGTTATTTTTTCTTCCCATATCAGAAAACACACCTATTTTATTCACGATTTTCCGATAATTTTTAAATTTAGCTAGTCTCCTGTGTTGTCCCTAATGTTTTTTTCCCAAGGCTGTGGGCCAAGATGTCAGGTCACATTGCTGAGGACAAAGGGACATACAACACGGACCAATAGGATAAGCGCGTACAAATATCAGATATATTGATCAGAAATCAATCGGTACCTATCCTGATCAATACGCCTACCGGCGATAGAATGTTGTTATCGTTTGTGGATATCAGTTTCACTTTTTTTCTTGTGGGCTTCCGTCACAGAATTTGCCGCTGGAGTCGGCCGTTATCGACAGGCAGTTTAAAGACATACCGATGGCGATAAATTCGTGTATAGTCACTGGAGCACGGAGACTAGCTTAGGGCAGGGTGCTTTAGGCCAACTTATCAAGCACGAACTCTTGGGTCAGTATAGGCCTGGAGAACATATGTAACGAGTTTTTAAAGACTCCATTCTGTTGTAATGCGTTTGGACAAAACAGACAAAGCAGTAATCAATACCAATATAAAACAAACAAACAACTATGCATTTGTCATTTCCGGTATGACACCTTAAAATAATGCTCCCGTTTGGAGATATAGACAACATCTGATATACAGCGTTAGTAGATACCAGTTCATTCATCCACACCAGGGCAATCTTTATCTAAAGAATTTTGTTGCAGTTTCAATTTTATTGGATTCCCGACAATACAGGTCATTTGGTCCACTTTCATGCTTGGTAACGTTTCAGACAGAATATACTCAATATACACAAAAAGAACGGAATAAAAATTCATATATCTTCAAACTGATATATAAAGTATATCACCGAAATCGAATAAGAATTCAAAGGAACTGAAAAAGACACATCTTTTTAGTTTAACGTGATCAGTAGCTACAAGGTCTACCAATAGAGGCTTTTTTTGAAAATATATGCTCATAATCCCAATCAAATCCACTTTTCTTACTTTTGTTTAGGAATTTTGTTTAGTAAAAGTTATGGTGTTTATCAACATTTTGGTGCAATATGCAATGTCGGTCATATTCATCTATAGTATTAACAGAAAAGGCAAAGTCTGAAGTTAATATCTGAATTTGTCTGACGGCCAATTTTGTTTGTGGAATAAAATGAAATGCAATCCCATCCGTTTCTGAACTATTTTCAAAGTTATAAAGTCTTATATTAAAATTATGCAATGGCTGCCATTTTTTTGGCGAAATTTGTAGAAATGAAATTTCAATATTTGTCTTAATGGAGGGAAGCTACCATAACAGTTATTCGGTGAATTTGTTCTCAAAATTATCATGTGCGGGTGAGTATTAAAAAAATAAGCAATGGGGACCATATTGCTTTGTGCAATTTGATGAAATGCAATCCTATCCTATGTCTTTCAAGTTAATCTGTGAATTGATTTAAAAACAATCATGTTGAGAACACATAGGTGTGGATATGGTAAAATGGTGCATTGGTAGCCCTTTTGTTTTAGGAAATTTGTTGAAATTCAATCCCATTTATTGTTTTAATAAGATGAGACTATATTTCAAGTTTCAGGTTCATCTGTGTTTTTGTTACAGAGTTATAGTGCTCACAACATATACAGGAAGGAATATTGTACGATAATGCAATGGCGTCCACCTTGTTTTCGGAACTTGGTGAAATTCAGTTTGATCAATTGTCTTAAAAGCAGGAAGCTATCTTCAAAGTTTAAAGTTAATCAGTGAATTTATTCTCTGCTTATTGTGTTCAGAACGAATATATGCATGAATATTTTAAAATTATGTAATGATGGCTATTATAATTTGGTGAAATGTAATCCCATTGGCCACCTTAACAAGGGGACGCTACATAACAAGTTTGAAGTTAATCCGTGAATTTATTCACTACTTATCATGTTCACAACACATTCAGGCATGAATATACTAAAAAATGTGTAACAACGGCCATTTCATTTAACGGAATTGGGTGAAACGCAATACCATCCGTCATCCTAATTTATTTTCAAGCTAGCATGTTTTCTTTTTGTGGTGGACGGACACACATCAATACGGTGGACAACCGTTTGAATCAGACAAGACGGTACGCTAGATAATAGAATAAACGGAAAGACAGCGAACCACCCTGTTTTAAGACAAACAGCTTAGAGAACTAAACTTAAGTAAAACGTAACAAATAACACGAACTCCTTAAACATTAACTGACAGGTATATTCAAACATACACGCACTTTATACCGAAACGATTATTTACATATTTATTTATTATCAGCTGGCGTAATATAACATGTTTGGGCCACCCTTTGAACTTTAGTCTAATGCAAGGATCAAGGTGACCCGTTTGTAGATCTCTAGATGTTTTGTTTTGTAATGTTACAATGGTAATACCAATCAAACTATTCTATAATCAAGATCTCTATACTTTATAATTGCGTTCGTATTTTGCCGATATGAACAAAAAAATATATATAAAAAAATAAATAAATAAATAAGAAAATGCATCTGACACTAGGCATGTTTGTATTGTGCTTAACAGATTGTTTTTATTGTTTATTTGATTAATAATAAAAAAATGAAAACAACATTAGGGATTACTTTCCATTTTCGCATTTGATCATTGATAACAACTGTGTGTATTTATTTATTTTTTTTACGTTTTAATAAAGTTTTTTTTCCCTAGGATTTTAGCAGAAACAATCTGTAATCAGAAAGTAACTTATTTGTTTGCAAACAAAAGAAACGTAATGATATAGGGACGATTAACTTCTTCTGTTCATGTGCTAGGAACATTTAAGATCACTAGCCACCTAATATTGATGAAGGAAAGCACGAACAACATGCTTAATGTAACCAGACAGTACAATAACCAGACATAATCCTGTGAAAATATGGGCAAGTGAAACACACATGTGCAGCTCCATCACTTAAACATACAACTAGATTAAACTAGCAGTATTTACAAGTAAAGGCTGGTAATGCGTCATGCAAGTTATACAGGCGGTAGCGTGCCTACTTATTAAATGCATACACAAAAAATGTATAAAAATGTATGTAAAGAAAACTGATTCAGGAATAAGAGTTTAATTAGAAGTATGCGTGCTCATATATACTTGTATTTGAACATAAAACAAAGAATCACTTCCATGTTATCACTTCCACATAACGTGGAAGTAAGTGGTAGCTAGTTACCTATTAACACCGACTGTTTGATAAGACACGGCCTGGGGCGTACTGGACTACACAACAGCTATAACGTTTAATAGTGAGTTTAATTATACAGCCTGTATGGTGGCAGTCTGTGTGAGACACTGGGCAACGTGGCGGAGAAGATCGAGCATGGTACCGCTTCCCCACTTTTTTCAACTGCTTTGTTTTCATAATCAACGTTATGCCAATCTTTAGTTTTTAACAAAATCTGCAAAAAATATACCTCCTCCAATAGTGTGACATTATAAATTTGTTTTGGAGCCAGTCGAGCATACCGTGCCTGTCTTGCTACCATTAACCGGCTTATTACTTCTTTAATACTTTATTGTCCTCATTTTTTAATGCCACGGAAGCAATTTTTAATCTTGAAATCACCAACTGATCACCGATAGAGTCTCAGATGCTCGGGTTAAGTGTGTATTCCACGCCTCGCTGAGTTTACCGTTATAACCAAGCCTCGTTCTATTACAACGTCACAACAACGGAAGTATTTTGATACACGTCCCTTAACCCGTTGTCATTTTTTTTATTTCACATTTGACCTATCCAGTATTTGAGTTCGTATTGGCTGACACCTGAAGAGAGGATGTTTAAGTCCATATAAAACAGAAATTCTAATGAGTGGGTGACTAAATGAAGTGGCCATCAATCCTACGGATAGTAAATTACGAACAGAAAGCGGAAGAGAAATGTTTTCACTACGGCTACAGGTAAGTACAGTGTAACCCGCCCTCAAATACTACTTACAAAACATTAAAACAAATGTGTTCATACCCTTATTTATGTAACATTTAAAGAGTACTTATTTAACGTAAACAAAATAAAAAAATAAAATAAAAAATAAGATAAAAATAATGTGTATATAAAACATTGACGATTGCGTATTACAGATGGAGGCGATTGAATCGCTTAGTAAACCTTTATTGATTTTATTCAAACTGGACTGATTGATTGATTTTAGAGGGGAAAAAATACGTTTATTTCTTGCTTTTGCAATTAGATTTTTTTGGCAAATTATTTTAACTAAATACCCATCCTTAGAATGAAATGATTGACAGATAAGTAATCGAAGCGAGAGACTTCCTGAAGCTAACCAAAATAAATAGTGCGCAATTTTTCTTATGTTTAAGCATTCTCGGTTCCAAAGTATGCACAGTCTATTCAAACTGTTTCTTGATTAGGTTAAACTCTTTTTCATGTCTTTAAAGTAATCAAATTGGTTTAGGCTAGAGGGCACAAGCTTAACCAATCACCGACCCTCTTAGCCAGTTCACGACTTCCATTAACAGCTAGTAGGTGTACCGGGTTAGGTTAGCTAATCAATATTCCCGTTCTCTGATTTGGGTTCGAGAGGGAAGCAGGGGAGATACGCGATCAGGTCTGGGAAAGGCGGAAGAGACCCAGGAAGAGTGGTCCAGTGTTGACTAGTCAGCCAGGGACCTGCGGATCGATGACTGCGGACTGGACTGCCCGCTGGTGATAGCCAGAGAAATTCAAATCCGATCGTAACTTGTAGACAATAGCACTGTAGAAATAGCCACAGCCTTGGTTTGTTGCACTGATATTTAAGACATATTCGTCTTGAGAGATGTTAAATACAATCAATATATATACAAATTATAAATGTGTGTTGTAAAATTAATAAGATTTAAGGCGGCGATGAAAGGCGTTCTAGGTTAAGCCAGGGATAACGAGAAGGAAATGCAATCAGTGAAGCTTCCTTTATTCCGTGTTTTTCATTGACATTGTCCGTTTGCGTCAATGATAAGCACATAGATTAGCAGAGATTATATATATATTTTTTTAACAAGTATAAATGTTCTTATATTTAACTCTTAAAAAAAATAAAATACAAAACAGAGAATGCGCTCATTTAGAAATGTGAAAGCAAATAAAAAATGAAAGATAAAATTGCTATGAGTATAGGCCTCATAGTAATTATTAAATAAAACTGACTTTTAACGCTAATATCCCTTTTAACATTTAATATGACCTGTCTTTGGAGTTAAAAACAGAATAATTAAGAAACACGTAAATCATTTATCAATTAGACATAGAATAGACTTTCGAAAAAAAAAACCCCGAATACTGGAGTCAGTATATATTAGGTGTTTCGTAAAGGCAAGCTCATAAAGTCTCTGCGATAATAACGATAACAAGAAAAAGCATCGAGAGTAGAGAACAGAAGGGTGGTTAGTAGGAATTGTTGGGAATGCAGAAATAACACTGATTACCGGAAAAGAAACTGGTCAAATTGAGGTCATATAATCGAATGTTGTTTGTGGGGTAAACAGAGCGCTGTCCAGTAGAGGAGAGATGAAGACTAAATGTATGGTTTATGAGGTATGAATGAACCTGCAGACCCGCGGAAGTTAAGCTCTAGTTTATACAAAACACTGGTGAAAATCGGCCTCTTTAAAAGTTGGTCAATATTGAGATAAAGCTCCAGGGGAAAACAGAACACACGTGTATGGCAGAGACACGGGTCGATTCAAGCCCTGACTATAATGCTATACAACCAGTTATGCTCTCAACGGGAATCTGTCTTATATGCCCCCGTTACAGGACTGTACTACCTACTATCATATGTACTCTCTATAGGTATTGCACCATGTTATGATAGCTGTATTATCAATATCGATCAATGGTGTTTTACTTCAATTTCAGAGCACGAGACCCTTCAGTTTCCCAAAATAGATCGAGAGCGGTTTTGCGATTGGGCCACAGTGACCTCTGAACTTCGACCACAGCTGACGTCAGAGCCCGTATATAACCAGTCTGGGATTTCCCTGTCGCGTGTTGTTGCCTGTTCGTACAGCTGGTCACTTCGTGGCAGGTTTTGGCCCGACCCTCACCACGATTTACCAGTTTTTCATACCAAATGTCATCCTCATAGTTCCATCGACAATTCTAGACTAGGACAGTGTCGCCTAGTGTGCTACTTGTCTGTGTTGTAATCTCACCATAAAGCCGGTTAGATGGCACGCAAACTTACCAGTGTATGTTCTTGAAGTAAGAGCTCTGTGACCTATATACTTATATATATACATCTATATACTTCAACTGTGGATCTCTGACTGGGGTTACAACTTTAACAAGATACCGTGTGCTACATAACCGCCGGCTCTTTCTACATAGTTTTTCTCAACAAATATGCAGCGAGGAGCTGAAGGTGGCCAACAGATGGCTGACGATTACATCTACCATTTTGATCTGGATGCTTTGGAGTTTCCCTCTGTAAAACTGGAGGACACAGAACACTTTATGATGCAGGCTTGCTGTGCAGCCCCTAGGCCCACGGCGGGTGCTAAGGCAGGCAGCACGGGCTCCTGTAGTGTTCCAACATCCCCAGGATTCAGCAGTGAAGGTGTCCCTAGCCCCGATCAGAAACAGTTTCCAGTCTTAGACTTGTTATGGTTAAGTCAGAGTGTTCAGATATCTCCAGAGGATCTAGCTTTATGTGCAGCGGAGTACACAGGCAACAACAACACTAACACAAGGAACAGTACAATACCGCCTCCACTGAAATTAGAGCGACAGGAACTGGGCCTCTTGGAGGAGCCTTCCAGTCGGCCATCGACCATTGCTCAGAGGGCCTTGTCCTTGGAGGCTACAGATTTCCCTCCTGATGACCAGGCAGAGAATCTAGATGATCTCAACGACCCATATGACCATAGATTACGCTATTGTTCTTCCAGTGGTAGCAGCCATTATAATGATAGCTCCCCTGAAGGTATGGACGAAGATGATCTGCTAGACGACGAAGAATTGGTGTCACTTCCAGTTCGCGAACTTAACAAGCGCCTTCATGGTATTCCCAAAGAGGAAGTTTTGAAATTAAAACAGAAACGTAGAACGCTGAAAAATCGAGGTTATGCACAGAATTGTCGGTCAAAACGCATGGCACAACGTTACGAGTTAGAGCGAACAAACCGTTCATTACATGACCAGATTTCAAAACTCAAACGTCAACTGGGAGTCTTAACAAAAGAAAGAGACTTGTACAAGAATCAGTGTGTTGTGTTGACAAGTGTGGCGCGGGGGCGACCCCCGGGCTCTGTCTCCAGTTACCCCAGTTCTCCCGACAATGACTTGTGACCTGTCGTCGGAGATCCAGAGTGATCAGAACTATCTACCAGTGACTAAGTTTGTATTTATGGCTCCCTTTCATTTTCATCATTCAGTCATCATCTCATAGTGCTTTCATCATTTTCTCATCATCATAAGAGATTATGGAGTGGTCAGATTGATTGATAACCAAGTCACTCAGACTCGGAAGGTCTCATTGGAACCTCCACAGCTCTTTTAGCATCAGTCGTGAGTTGGACACATTTTATTTTTAATATTTGGTTAGTAAGCTCAATGTATAGTATTTCTTTATCTTTATTTTCTTGTTACATTACACTACATATCTTGGTATCCTATATTACATATGTGTATATATATTTAACCTACCCATATTACAGCCAGCTGTGAGAGTTAGGCTCTATCAGCTGTTCGACTTATTTCCAAGCAGGAGGGTTGCGAGTGTGGGTCACATGAATTTCTTATCAGACCCAATTTTCAACGTAAGATCTACAAATGTAAAATATGTGTGTGTAAGAACTGTATAATTTTAACAGCAAGGCCTGGTAGCGTAAAGGAACGATCCGATAAATTGCGAAGAATTATTCTGATTTGGTAGAATAATAAGTAAATTGTTGTGCATCTCTAACCATGCTTATTTTTCTTATGAGATGGTTCCATAACCTTGCTAATCAGGTTTTTAAGTCGCTAGTCTTAGCTAAATATTCCATTGAGTACACTGTTCCAAAATACTAACACGTATTCTGTCGTTTTGGTCATTAACATTTTAATACACACTGTGTAGGAACATCTAACGGTTTTATGATGAGGTCTAGTTTATAATCATTTCCTATAGCCGACTACACTGTGATTCTGTTTTTACCCACATTGTGACTTTATCGACTGGAATTCGTCCAAGTTCAGGCTGATCAGACTGTGATAATAAAACGCGGAGAACAATGACGCACGGGGCTAGTTGACTCCCAAAACTAAGATTTATTAGATTTTGTAAAATATTTTGATCAAACTGCCGGCTCTTCTATTGTCATTAAGAAGCTCAATCAAAAGGCAATGATATAATTGATGTTCCGTTTATCAACTAAAATTTGCACATAAACTTTGCTTTTTGGTATACTAAGATTTTTTTTTTCTGAATAATATCATTCAAACAACCACAGGTTGCTAACATACGTTGTGTGATTTGTAGCTTGAGTGGTCACACTAGAGCCGACAGGGGTGGTTAGTTACTAGAACTAAAAACAGTTTTGGGCGTGCAAATTGCCAGATAGCTTAGTGTCTTTAAAATCCACATGTTTGTAATTTTTAAACGTCTAACATGAACTGATGTAAATATGTTTAATGTACCTATTTTCCTCTTTTGTGCCTCACAGTACAAAATAAATTCACACAATAACACTGACTTAGGTTAAACATGGTGAACGTTTAATACAATTTCATTGATGACATGCACAGCGATGTTGTATCTGTAAAATTAGCCCTTCGACGCACTCAGAAAGGGGCAAAAACGCGCCGCCTCTACCCGTTGGCAGAACTTGTGTTACAATTATTTATTTCATACCAGTTGTTTCTGCTCAACATATGGGTATCAGTCACCTACTCAAACATCCTAGGATATACAGGATAGTTGTTGTTAATAGCCCCAATTTAATGTTAATAGCCCCAATTTAAAGCACGTGGGTGCTATGGTGTATATATACAGTCCGCCATTTATATCAGCCTTCAAAATGTATTTAAATTTACATAATGCTGAATATATGGAATGTTATTCATTTAAAATCTTCAAAAATACACAA
>JAVFBW010126612.1:0-14225 GCA_034783835.1 Mopalia ciliata
ACCTGTTTTGAGATTGATTGATCAATTGGTGTTTCACGCCATGCTTAAGGGTATTTCCATTATTTTGACAGTGGAGTTTTCCAACAAAAATTTACAGTAGCACAACCTAGACCAGAGGCCTTTATAATGTTAGAAATTCAATTTTTCCTCCAGAGTTCAGTATAGACAGCATAGCTACTCTTCAAACATACTGCCCTTAGCCGTAGCCGGTAGGGCCCCTGTTTTAAGAGACTTTGACATAAGAGGAGAGAGAGTGAACAGTTTTTCACATTTGATAATTGTTTTCTGACATTTTGAGCAAAAACAGCTATATATTCAGCGTTTTTATGGAAATGTGGGAAATGGGCAAAATTTATATAACTTTAAAAAAAAAAAATTTGATTGGCCGGGGGTAAAGGGTCTGGCATCCAAACTGACAGCGCCTAAATCCCTTTAAACGGTTTGCTGGAATATAGGCCTGCATCAGGCTATGCTTGTCGCAAAAGACTTGTCCATGTAATTTGAACTGTTCTAACCCTAAACAATGTAAAGAATGTTAACACTTTGAAAAACTTGGCCAAACTTTTCTTCACAAAGAGGGTTACTCTATCGGCTAACCAGTCTATATAAGATCATGTTGGCCCTTTGTCAATCTGTCATGTGACACCACTTTACTCCTAACCACTAATCCAACTCACATTTTTTATGAATGAAATAAAATTTTCTATTAAACACACAATATATAGTTGAATATATATGTATATTCATGCAAATAGACAAGTCTGAATGGAATTTTTTTGTAATAGTGGGGTATTATGATACAGCACACGGGACTTTTAATTATAAATGTTCACTTGTGGTTTTAAGCTGTTCTTAACTCTTTGCCTCTGGAATATGTTTTTCACATGGTCTATTTGGACGGAATATCCTTGTAGAAAATGTTTAAAAAAATTACGTTTGTAAAGTAATATTGCCATAACTTTTAAAAAGAGTCATAGATATAGAAAAGTATATATTTTCTTCATTAGGAATACTTTCTCTATCTAAAAAGGCTAAAATATCGCTGCTGTCAGCGGCTTGCCGGATGCAAAGAGTTAAGATTATATCACTAACATGATGTCCTGTCAGCCAAAAAGGTGATGGGCCGAGAACCACTTTCACAAGAATGACTTAGGATTGTTTGTTTGTTGCATCTTGGTTAAAAGTTATACTCGAGGGTATTTCACTTATATAATGGATTGTCCATTTCACATTGTTCATTGCTTTTAATAAATACGATGGAAATCTACAACCGCCGAAGCCACATCATGTTACCGGACAGACAGACTTTAACTCATGGAGTGAGGGTTATTTTTAGGGTTAGGTTTAGTGTTAACCCTAATCCAGAACTAAAAACTCATGTATATCTTACATGACGGATAGGCCCATATTATGGAGTTTGTGTATTACCTCAAAGTTGCTTGTATGAAATATACCCAACAGCTTCTTATTCATTATTTAGAACTACAGCCTTGAGCAGCTTAGGGGAATGAAATTATGATAAAGTACATGCATTGTCAATTTATCTACACTTTAATAGTATGAGGATAAAAATGCATGCATGAATCATCAAAGATCAAAAGAATTTTTTTAATAAGGCTACAATACCAATATGAAATTGCTATGGAAACATAGATGTAGTTGTGAGAGAAAAAATGACAGATGAAAGAAAAAATACAGCAATCTGGGAAAAGATGATAAATATTTGAAATCACCATGGAAACAGCCGGGACAGATTGAAATACAAGCAAGAAATAATGATTTGTTTGTTTAACTATGGTTTTATGCCATACTTTAGGTTATGACAGGGTTACAGCCCAATGGGTGAGATTGGGGGTGGGGGGGTCCAACAGTGTGGAGAAACAGACCAATTACGGTGTGGAGGAGAGTAATCTTATTTACATGTGGTCATAGAAAAGTGTTTGTTTTTTTCTCAAACTAAACCAATAAGGCCATTCCATAGTACATTTTTTCTTTTTTTTAACATTTTCCTGAGCTTACTTTGCTTAAATACAGGAAACACCACAAAACATACAGGGTATTTCATCCCCTGGCTGTGTCAGAACAGAGAGGATATGAAATCAATCATCTGGCCTGATTTTGTTGATGATAATCAGGGGAAAAAATATGTTAGTATTGGGCTGTTATTGTTTCAATTGGTATCATATGGCACTGTGAACTTCAAAGAGAGACTAAGAGCAGTTCATGTATTGATCATTGTGCTTTTTAAAGCATGCTGAGAATTGGAAACAAGTGGACTACAGATCAATATCACCTGGTAACAAGCTAGTAATTGAACAATATTTACAAAGTGTCACTAAACCGGTTATATCATACCTATAAATCAATACAGTGGTAATGGAACAACATGTACATACACTGTACATGTGTGGAAACAAAGGAAAATCAGCATAGGTAGATAGTTGGTTTATCGGTATAAGCGGGATCGAGTCATCTGGCAAGAAATAGGGCATTTTGTCCCTTCTGTCATTAAATAACAAAATGTACAGCTATACGCTGGATTAGGGTTGTAAATGCTGAGTACCTAGGGCATTACACCTTCATGGTACCTGCGTTATTCCCAGTCAAATCCCAGATAACAACAACACTTTTGTTGATTAATGTTTTTTGTCCTATTCAGGGTATTTCACTTTCATGATGCTGGCTGGCTGTTTGTTTGATTCTGTGTTAAGTTTTTTTTACTGATATACTGTGTGCCAGCCCTATTTTTAGGAATTTTGCCAATTAAATTTTTTTCATTTTCCTATCTTTTCCATGTTAAAATTCAGAATTTCTGGCTTTTAAACCATTTCTATAAATCTGCCTGTCCGGTGGATGAGTCCATTAACTGATACTATGAGCATCAATGATACTGTCAACAAACAAAGACAAGACAGGACAGATATAGGACAATCACAGGATGTAACACATATACATAGCAAACAGATCAGTTTCCAGATATTTTGTAGCTCTGAAAGCTACAGAGCTACAGGAAGCTCTCTCTAACCAATCAAGGTATAAATATCCTGGTGATTATTAAAGCCTCACTATAAAACACAACCATACAGTAATAACTGTTCACTATGATGGATGATAGGGTTTCTCAAATACTTAATAAATGGCTCAGAATACTGCTCTGAGCAAAAGAACAATAATAATACAACCAAAATATCATATATATGATCATTTGTTTGTTTGTTTGATGCGATTTAACAATGTACACAAGGGCAATTCCCAAACATGAAAAAGGATTGTCTCTATCTGTCTTATTTAAATAAGGTGGGAAACAGAGAGTAAGGTGGAAAACAGAGAGTAAAGTGAAACGCCTTTGAAAAACCCCTAATAAAACTACCCGCGGAACTGCTGGAGCTGAGTCCTTTGGCTCACTTGTTTTTGGATCATAGTTTTTGTTTTTTTATCTTAACACATTGAGCAGTTTTACCACATTCTTTTTCAATATCTCATTACAATATAATAGAAAATGAAACGTGCTGGACATAAGAATTTTTTGTAAACAAATTTGAGGTGAAAAAAAAGGCAGGAATGTGACACATTAAAAAAATTAAACAGAATAAAAAATAACAAGAAAGTGTGAAAAGACTGTAAATCTGATCCGAGATAGAAAATGAGATTTTAATCAGTGACAGAATAAATTCATCACAATTTTTCTTCACCAAGTAGAACAAGAGTCCATTCTTTTAATCGGACTTGAACATTTTATGTTAGCAATTCCAAAAAATACAATCCTTGATAAAATGGCCATAGATGACAATCTACAGTATGTTTCGTTGATAAAAGGGGATGGTATCTTGTTTAAACTACAAAAAACTAATATTTGTGTAAGTAGATCAAAATGGTACATCTAGGCTTAGTATACTTAGGAATTTGACTAGTGCATAATTCATATAGGTAGGATACTCATTTGATGTATGAACCTGCTAAAAATAATAACATAAAAAAAGTTTTTGGTGTATTATTTAAAAACTATTTTTCAGCCCAGTGTTCTGCATTCAAGACAAAAGTTACTATATTAACTTTAGAACACTTACAGTTAACAAACTACATGTATTAATTGTTGACATTTTCTTTACTTACCTTTATTCAATATTTTGAATGCTGATCAAGGTATATATATGTTTCCCTTTAAAATAGGTAAAAACTATCAATGAAAATATTAGTATTACTCTTCTTTTACATCTACATGTACTTCTTTAATATTTACCAAATCTCCTGCCATTTGAAGCTGCGACAGCAAAGAAATTAAATATTTTTTTATGACTAAGAAATTAACATCTGGGGCAATTTAGTGTAGAATTAGCATCGTTTTCTTCATTCATTTGTTCTACTGCATCCTCTACAGTTGGTGTCAATCTTAGTTGAGACTTTACTGTAGTTAATTAATTAAGTTATACATTAACTGTCAATGACAATGACCATTCGCTCAGTACAAAATACAGTCGCGTACAGCTTGTAAAAAACCCAGCTGATATAAATCTAAATAAAAAGGTACATATCAGATACTGACAATGAAGGAATACCAAGTATACAACAAAAACTATCACATCTCCGCTAAAAACAATAAAAAAATCACTGTCCCCTTACTATAAAGAATCTGTCACAAAGCTAAGCAAAACGTATAAAAAAAAAAAATTTAAAAAATAAAAAAGTGGTAGTGGTGTGTGGAAGGGACCATGAAGTCATCCTTATAACATTCTTCTTACATCAATTTGAATTTGTTGTCAATATTTTTGTGCAACTATTTCTTTTATCAAAAAAAAATCTAATTATTGAAATAAAAAAAACCCACATATACCACATAAGATGACTACACATAGCACAGGTAGCTGTAGCACTCTAGCAAAAATGTACCATTCATATGAAATGCACGTTCAGACCATGCCTTACAGATAACTAGTTAACTATCCAGAAAAATGATGACATTCAAAATACATTAACTTAGATAGAGATATACCATGAAAAGCATGTGTCATACGTACATAAATATAATTGTTACCTCTTCGATAGTTCTAAATGTATTTATTACAACATATTCCAAACAAATTTAACTTTTCTAAGAAATCCTGGTGCTATAGCCTAGAACTGAAAAATGTTATCTTCCTCCGAAACACAATTAGGTCGTTAAAACAGCTTCAATGTAATAATTTTATTGATGCAATTTTGAGTGATTTAGGGTAATAATGTATTTATTAGTAATCCATATCATTTCAGATTTTGGGCGGGTTACAGTAAATAAAATGTTGCCAACAGCTATATTATTTATTAACAAATGTAAAGATGTGGCCAGCAGGTAAATAAGTCAGTGATGAAGGCAAAGCCCATTTCATTAAATTGCTTCAAATTGATGATTAATGTAGATATTTTTATCTTTGAATATTAAAAAGATTTACCATATGCAATTAATACACCGTTTTTCATTTAACTGTTATTAAAAGTTAAATTTAATCACAATAATAACCAGCAAAGTAACACCCAGTCAAACATAGATTTGTTAAGCTTGTTAAGTGTGGCATTTTTTGCCATTGCATCAATGGCTGGAAACCACCCTTGTCTCTCCACCAAATAATCACAAGATGCAACAAGACAAAATCTTCAAGTTTATACCCCTTAGGTTTGAGGTACCTAGGTCAAATAGGTCAGACATGTATGGACACTGCCGATGGTCAACTTGTAAGTTATCAATTGTACTGCACACATTATCTCCAACTTTTAACTAAAATTCCCATTATGGCATGCATGTTTTTGTTCAAATAAACTGAACAGTGAAGTCCATGGTGCATATAGAGAATTCACTGAAGATAATCTGTTTTTGGTTAAGAACATAATAAATTTCAAGCCAAATAAAATCCGTGAGATTGATATGATATTCTTCCTGGCCAACAAAATATATATGATTTTGATGCATATTATCATATTAATACATCTGGTATGGATGAGCGTAGCCATGACATCGCTTCAACGAGAATCGAGAATTACGCGTGGTTTGGTTGATACTTGATAGTGAACTATGAAATCTGGTTGATATAAATCATGTTTTCTGTCATGAAAACTTTATAATTGTACATGGCGGCCTTGTGTATTGTAAGATGTTCAGATTTCAAGCCTGACTGCTTCAAAAGACTTGCTGCACATAGCCCGCATACCAGAGATTTTCAAATTACACATCACTATCGGCAGAGCATTGATATCATCACAGTGACTCTTTTCATTTCTTATAGATGTGCCCTTCATAAATTAAGTGCAAACAAGATACAAACATATGTTCAAATGTATGGTTTCATTATAAAGCATGGTACAGTATGCATGTACATGGAGTTGATGACAGTTTTCAACACTAATTTCTGGATGCTTTCAGACCAGTGGTGCTTGAATAAATGTTAATTTCTGGATGCTTGAATAAATGTTATTTCTATTTCATGTATTTTATAGAAATCCAGAAAAAGAAAGACTCATGTAGGAAATGTATGGTGCATAGCATAGAGCAGAATAAAATGAAGTACTACATGTAACAGTGTTAAAGCAGTTAGGTTTTTGCTACTTTCAAATCATCTTAAACAGTCCCATTTTGAAACTATACATTTTATAAGTATGTGTACATTCTAATGCAAATATATTTGGAATACAGTTTCTACACAGTGCTTATGTTTAATGTGTATACCAATAACCAGAGGTGAAAAATAAGAACAGATCATCTGGATTACTGAATAAAATCTGAGAATAACCAACTAAAATAACGTGACGTTTTCAGGTGAAATAAGAATAGATTATCAATTCATAGATTTGCCTTAAAATAAAAAATTCAAAATATTTTCCCATAATCACAAAGCGATCTTATCTAACATAAAATCTAATTACGAAGACATCTGACAACCAGTATTGAAGATATAGTGTTGCCATGACCATTACAAGTACGTTCAATGTAAGCTAAGACCACTGTGTGAAATGAGTCCTTGACAAGAAATCAAGATTAAGATTCATTGTCCTTGAGATTTTTTCAAGAATGGGAGATGATTCATCAGCTTTAATTGGTCGACTTCCCTGTGTGTAATACTACAAGTGCGCAAAGAAAAAAAAAATTAATACTGTTGAATATTTATAGCACACTTGTGGTTTACCACTTCAAAAAAAAAAAAAGATCATGAAGACCAAATTTAATATTGATTATTTCATGTACGGGTAGTTTTACTGGGGTTTAACTCCATATTTGAAGTTATTCAATTCATAAAAATGTGTACCACCCTAGGTGTCACTGGGAATTAACAAAGGAAATTCATGACAATCAGTTAAACTGTTAAATTAACATGTGAAATATATACAGACTTTAAAAATAATTATTTCTATTCAAAATATTATAAATGTCACTAACACTTTTATAGATCAATCAACTCTGTTTTGATGTGTGCTTTAAACTTCAGTTATTTTAACAATGAAAACCTGCGCATAAAAATTAGAACAACAGCAGGGTACCAGTATTTTTTCAAAACTAGCTCACAATGAAACAGCTGTTGTACTTTAATACATGTATGAAGTTGAAAATGTCAGATCTATTTTATGCATGCAATATGAAGATGATGGTATTTAAACTTCACTGTAAATTGAGTTTTCTCTCAGTATTTATACCAACATCGTATGCTTTAACACATCTTTGTTGTGTGATCAAATGACATACATTCGTATGCAGCATTATTATAGCAAATAAAGCAATTGATTCAAAACAATTTGAAACGACAAAAATGAACAATTTATCAAAACAAAATGATTATTTAACTGGCCAGTAACGGCAGTGGTACCATTTTTATATGTACATATATGAGGGAAAGAACTTCTATAATGGTAGTATATATTCAAACAATAATTGACACCAGCAAATCCAGCAAATGCTAATAGTTCTGATAATGTTGAAGTTAATGTTCCTCCAGTGCTACATGTAAGAAAGGACAGCATTGCAAGCTGCCCTTAACCAGAGGGCACTAACAACACAAGAAGAAATCTTGTTGAAAACCACTCCGAGATCTTTATAATCACCAATTATTTACATTCACAAAAGCTCTCCATTGCACTACTTGCACACATAATTTAACCACCAGAGAAACACATAATCTTTATCGAATGATTGGCGTTTAAGCGATTTTAGCGACATGACAATGGCAAAGTACTCCAAAAGCTGGCTCACATAGAAACAGTCCAGACTCACAAATCATAAAATGTGATGTGATTTATTTCTGCAAAAAATGAATGTCCATCTATGGCTGAGTGATGACAAAAGATCCATAACTTCACTCGAAAAACACTCTGGATGGCTTTAAATGGGGAGCGATTTTAAAAAAATAAATCAAGCAGACACAGATATTCCTAAACTTTTAAAGCTGTTGATAAATATAATTAAAATTGAAGTAAAAGCTTAATTGCATAATTTTAATTGACAACCTCAGATTTTAAATTATATACACTCGAAGCACAATTTTTTTTTGTATGTTATATGAGGGAATTGTTTTGCAAAAGACAAATGTATTTATACGATAAGCTCTACTGCACATTTTTATAATGTATTAAAAGCTTCACTTAGTTTTACAATTGAATAGTCATACATAAAGCGTAAAATAATTTTGCTAAGAGGTAACTGCTTAAATTGCCCTAAATATAGATAAGCAAAAATTGCACTCAGAGACACTGCATAATTTCAATTAATATTCAACGAAATCAAGAAAATTTCCTTAATTACAGCTCCGAGTGGCTCTTCATGTGCATGCCGATGTCAAAGCCAAGCATTATTTCTTGGCTGCATGGGGGTTGGTGTGAAGGTATCGGAAAAGTGTTCTCAAGTGCAAACATGCAACATAATTCACTGCCTCAAATCCCAGACATTAACTTCAGCCAATGTTTGAAGAAACTAGAAACTACAAACAAAAGCTATAAGTGGATTTGAAGACTTTATTAAGATCATAAATTTATTTTAAATGATGTGAATTATTTTTTTAGAATGAAGACAATTCAAAAAGGGGAATAACAGAGGTCACCAAAGGACTGTTATGAAATTCTCACAAAAGTGATTAGGAGTTGAAGCCCTTGATATAATTCTTCCAAAGTGAAGAAGAGTCGCAAAGAACTGTAATTTAATGTTATCAAAATTTTGTATTGATTTGTTAACATTATACACAAGTAGTGTAATTCGGAAAACTTTGATAACTTCATTTTATTCCTTTAAGTTTCCAATTCTGACAAAATTGGTTGATACTTGTAAACATGTCAAAATATGACACAGGTTCTCTAAGATAAGACTGTCATTAGCAAGGCATATTTCTTAAGTTAGGTCATTCGTAACCACAGCTAAAACAGGCATGGGAATTTATGTGGTCAACAGTTTTGTGGTTGATAACATTTTTTTTACCTAGACATTTTTGAAGAACTGTCCTGCTGCTGCCTAATTTAAAAATTTCAAAAATGATAACCAAGTCTTGCTCATAACTGAATGTATTCTCATACTTAAAATATCCTATTTCCTCACTTCCAAATGTCCATGACATAGTTTCTTTAATATAATGTATGTGTGATTTGTAAATTATGACAAATGTAAAGAAAAACTTTTTAAAATGTTTTATAATCATCATAAAGAATAAAAAGACTGACTCTTGTTTTACAACGGTATAATCTGTCACTAAATAGGGCAACATACTCCCCTCCCTCCTAAAATAATAAAACAACTGACAGACTGACTTCAAGGATAATTACATGTTATGACAACATGTACCCAAAGATGTGAAGTGGTTTACTATGTTCGTAAATGTATAAAGAAATAATAGTAGGAAAAGTTTACTCCCCATATTAATATTGTACTGCTAAGTCATAAATATGTGATTGTATATTTTGATGAGCTGTAGCTCAAAGAAATAAAAACTTAATCAATGTTGAAAAAAACATGTTCCTCCAATGTTTATTTAAGACAGTGTGACTCTTGGGTACACACTGCATTTAGTCAGAAGGCTGAGAAAGAAGAGTTACATTTGTACCTTAAGGCACCGAAAAAACTTACCTTTTACTTGATCCTGCTTGTTTCTGAGTTGAAGACAAGAGCTTCAAAAGTATGCTCATATCAACAGAGATCTTATAATTAGTCTTCATGGTGACGCTCGTGATTTACAGATATATAAGTAAGAAATCCAAGTAGATTTAACATTGTCAGAACACCTGGACTAACGAGTTATCCATTCTACAGGTGATGATTTTAACAAATATTGTTAAGTTTCTCTCTACATGTATATCTTTCTATTGTCGACAATCAGTTGTGTTTTTGGTTTTCACACCAAAAAGTTAGTCCTCCGTTGATCTGAATGTTCTCGTAATAGTGGATATATTTAGGCAAATTACCAAATTGTAAAATCAATTTGCTAAAAAAATATATGGCATCAAACTTGCAAAATACATTAACCTTTACTAGAAGTCCAGACAGATTCTGTGTCACAGATTCTGTGTGTAGAATAAAAGTTGTAGTCACAGTTCAGTTGAACATGTTAACAGTGACACATTCCGGGAAAGTATCAAATAGTTTAGCTTTAAGCACGCCACAGTTCCAAGGGCAGGCTTGTACTGCATAGTACAACGCTACTATGACCTGCACACTTTTATACAGATATGTGTAGAGGTATTCAGAAATAATGACAAACTAGAAGTCTGTAAAATATCCACAGACAAGTCCAATGGTATAGGTCACAAATCCACGGCTGAAAGACTATGTGTAACAGTGTCCAACTTAAGGCAAATTTTCCTCATGTGTATGCAAACGAACTTGACCGGTGAAGTGACCGTTGTCCAGTAAGCCTACAAGTCTTAACACAAAGCTAAACAAGAGTTTACCTGGGCCAGGTGAATTGAAACTATGAAATCCTGCCAGCCAAAGTCAGGCATGGGATTTCAGCTGTTAAGCCAAGAAGATTTGATGAAGGCCTACACGGCTGTAGCGACAGAGAGCACCTTCATAGCGTGAATACCTGTCGGTTTAGCTAGCGATGTGACTAAGGCTTTAGTGAATTGTGTCCGTGTAGCTGTGTCCAATGTGTGGTACAGGTAAGCTGAAAACTAGCCTGGCTGCAATTAGATTCCACAAATGACAGGTAAACTCTGGTTGTTTGGATTTTCCACTCTTCTCCTGGTGATTAAATCAAATCTGCTTACAGTTGTAACTGCGGCAAATGTACTAAATCGCTGCCTAAAAGCCACCAGTCTGTGCCTGCAGTCTCTGTGTTGCAAAAGTAACTATAAAGTAGTTAATTATATCTGACTGCCACACAGGTAAACTTACCGGCACACACAGGTGAGCATTCACAGGTAGATCATTAAGTATGCCCAGTTGAAATGATAAGTGACAGCTCAGTCACAACTTTAACTGTTAAAAGCAGAATTTACGACACACCTTCTATGTTATAAACTAACAGCCGGCCAACACTTAGGTTAGTTTCAACAACATGGATCAAAGCTCTAAAATCAACTGAATCAATTTGGAGAAAGGAATGTAGTGATGAGGCTCTATTGGGACCCCCTTTAAACCAAAACAATGCTGGGTTCAGCCAACCGTAGAATGTTCTCACTGTAAACATAGTAACTGTTCAGTGTGCAAAAGATCAAGTACACCAAATACCCTAAAAGTCTTCTGAAACTATTTATAAGGCAATATTTTGTAACTTAATCAAGTAACTTACTGAACATCCTGTGAAAATTGTTATTGGAAAATTGCACATAAATACATGTTCTTTATTTTTGTACAATTCAACCTTTTCTATGGATTATTTAATTCAAGTTAAATAATTATGATGCGATGACACATGATGATACTTCTCTAAATTTATTAATGAGTTATAAGGTTTACTTCACTGTTAATATAACGGGTTCTGCAATGAGAGGTGATCAAGGTTTACTATATTAAAGTTTAATTTGAATTAAGAAGTTGATGCACTAAACATATCACACTTGGCTTTCTGGATTACAACTTTTAATTTTTACAACAAAATTAAAGTTTAATGTTGTAGAAAATGTATTTATAAACATAGTACTTGGAATTTTTTTTTTCTCAATGGAAGATGAAGAAAATGTAGTTAAAAATTTAAATCAAAAACTTACAACCACAGGATAAAAGGTTAACGGGAGGGCTACCCCTTAATGACTGTGAAACCCGGGGGGGTCAAAACGGGTGTTAATTTAACACTGGGGTTCCAAAAGGGTAATGCTCAGGTATGCTCAGGTATTCTGCACTAAATGAATGCTTTTCAGTAGAATGAATGATTACACCTAGGATGAGTACACTGACTACTCCCCGATTACACGCAATTGTAACAAGTTATCAGAAATCTTAAAATTTAAATAACATTATGTAGGTTTGTCTGCTTCATTGATATCACATTCAAGTTTTTTCACCCTTATTTGATGACTTTTTATTTACTGTAATTGGTGAAAAACAGTGAAGGAACTTTGTAAAAACCATCCCACGATTTCCCAAGACACAGGAAGATTTTCCTCTTGAACAGAAGGTCAAAAGTCAGCCACTATTAGGTAAGCATACAAAATTAGTACTGTCAATACTTAAATCAATTTTCAAATTCCATGTTCCAGCTGTTCTAAGATAACCTGATTTGAGGAGGAAAGGACAACCAAAGTTTGTATTGAGGTTGTCCACACATCAGTGTCTTGACTAAGACTGGAAATCTACCCATCAGAAACTTCTATTCTGAGAAATTCTGCCTATCTAATTTTTCAATTTCTTATCTTTCTCAAGTTTTAATTCAAAATAAGTAACAGAACCTAAAGAAAACTGAAAACAATGGGTAAATGTATTACATGTCAAATACATGTAAAGCACAGATTTAACTCTTTATTCTTACCTTAAGTACTACTAACGCTATATTACATAACAAATTTGACCAACTGTTGGGGGTATACCTGAGTAGGACTTAAAATGTGTGAACTAAATCCTTGATTACATCATGCAGGGAGATTCCTTATACTTTACTTGTCACAAAATTAACAATCAAAAGGCAAAGGGTGGTCAGGGTGGTGTGAGCCTTCAGGGTCTGTTGGATGAATAGGGTGGATTATTCTGTTGGCATACAAAAAATAATTCCTGTCAAACTCTAAACTAAACGGCCTGTTGTGACATATTCAGGTGCCCACGTCAACCAGAAATCCTAGCCTTAGTTTAAAAATAATTCAGATCGAAAAAATAAAGTATTTAATTTAAGTTAATGGATTATTTCATTCACCCAGATCTTCATTCTGTACATTTATAAAGAGATTGATTGAGTATTCAGTGCTTTTTTGTCACAAAATTGAACTAGCATGTGTAAAGCCTTCAATAATAATTACAGAAAAATATTTTCAAAAACCCTCATAATTTGAACTAGAAATCATTTAAAAAGAAAGTTAAACATAACTAGCAATAAGTCCAGATGCAGCTAATATAATAATGACAGAGTTCTTTTGAACCCCCAAACCGTTTACATGTAGACGTTAAACAGATAGTTAGCCATTGGTTTAGGCAGAGGTGTGTCCACCTGTCCTGTGGACACCCTGAATTGAACAAAATTGGACACCCTGTTTAAAGAAACTTACAAATACACAAGATGGGGAAAAATTGGACACCCAGTTACATGTACTTAAAAAGTGAAGTAAAATTGCCATTTTGGACACAATAGATTTGATTTCTGGCAAAGCCCCTGGTTCCTTAGTCAAAGAAATCAAATCTGCTAGCACCTGGTAATGAGCACCATTCCTTACATAACAAATTCAACAATCGGTTTGGGTCAGGCCGGCTGACAAGAGGTGAGATTGTGTACAATGGTACATGGCACTTTATTGCGTAACAAAAATGTCTATGCATTAGAGGTCTTAACATCTAAGAGCAATTATTTCACCTGAGGACTGAAAAGGGTGGATTTAGAACATGAAGCATCTTGCTGGTCTCATTGAAAGATTCATTTGTTTGTTTTGGGTTTCAAGCTATACCAAACATGTTTCATTCAAGAATCCACATCAACTGTATGGGTGAATTCTCCCATAATTTAAAGACATACATGTTCACATTGTAGTTATAAATAATGATGGAAGGCTTTCTAGACTTATACAAAAACTGCTATAAGTTGAATGTACATATATGGGAAACCAGCCAAGAAAAATACAGCCCACTTTGTACTATGTATGGTCAA
>JAVFBW010126623.1:0-23706 GCA_034783835.1 Mopalia ciliata
GGTACAGGTAGATTTTTCGAAATATGACACGTACTATTACAGGTTGATAGACTCAAAAGGCTACATGTTGTAAATTCCGTTTTGCACCATTTTCCTCATGTGTCGTCGCAATAGAAGTCACGATGGCAACTGTTCTTGTTTAGTCCCGATAATTGTTCTATACAGTACTGCGTTATTATGGCGATACAAATAACAGTTTACCTCAGGTAATACAAAATCATAGTTAACTGATTCCTATTTAGTTAACCGGTTTTGAGTTTTCTAATCATAACTCAAATTTTATCATCTTTACCCTTTTGTTTTCTTTTTCTAGCTTCACATATAAAGCCTTCCGTTAAAGAACAACCTGTTCGAAACTCATCACAGAAAGGTCAAATGGATACCAAAATCAAACACAGACGCTGGTGGAAGATTGGGAAGTTCCAAAAACCACGTGACACTACAAAACCCCTTTCTAAGGAAGATGAGATTACCAATGACAGACCCTCAGAGACGGTAGAGGATATTGGCGGTAAAGATACCACAGATTTACACAAGAAAAAGAAGTCTCTTTTAAACAGATTGAAAAAAGCCTTAAATCCACCAAATAAAAGTTTGACCCTTTCCAAATCACACTCTGGACCAGTGATCTGTGACTCAAAATCAGGTAATCTATGAGAATAATTTTTTTTCGAACGCATAGTTTTACATCGCCCGATATTTTGCTGCTGTAGCGTTCAGCCACTTATTAAGCTAAGATGAAATTTTGAGCCATTAACAATTTACTTTAAACATTAAAGCATGGTCACTGAAAAGTGGATTTTTATCGTTTTTTCGATCTCTGGGATATAATTTTTGCCATTCAGTGGCACGCCCAGAAAAATCTATTTTAAACACGTTTTCAATCTCTGAGGATCTTTGTAAGTAAAGCAAGATAATCCTGTGTAAAAAAGTTATCCTTTTAACACGATTTCTAAATTTCAATAAAGTATACATATTTTTTTTACAGACGAAGAAAAAGACAAAGGGTCTTCTAAGACGAAGGGAAAGGTGGAAATGAAATCAGGCAAAACGGTGAAGAAATCCCTTTCCCCAAAGGAGAGTAAGCTGAAGGATCCAAAGCCAGTCAAACCAAGATCCACGATTACTAAACTGAGAAAAGGTTGGAAGAAGTTCAATCAGTGGCTGGATGAATAAACTGACAAAATGTTTCATCCAAATTTTCAAGGACACTTTTGACGAATGATTTATTTTATTGTATTATATTTGTAATTATTTTTCTCTCAACTTTTTAATGCTGAAGTGGGGTAAATTTTGAAGATGTTGCACATGTGGCCCCAAAAACGTTATAGTATTTTGCATGGTATGCGATAGTCCTTTAAGGCCGCCGATGTTTGAGTGTATGCGAGTGAGTTGTTTCATAGGATAGGGGGGTAGAGCTAGCCCGGAATTCGAACCCATGAAAAAAGCCCAGCACAGCTCTTCAAAAAAATTATCACATGAGTTTGACTATAGCGTGCAGGGCAGCGATGAAGCCAAACTTGGGGAACATACTGAAGACACCTGTTTTCAGTCACCTATCACCAGCGAGTACATCAAGCGTACCTACAATAGGCTTGTGTTGGGTGTCTCCGGAACATGTGGTTTCGAATTCTGTAACTATAGACACCGCCTTTAACTGTCTGAACACCAAACAACAATATATTACCTATGAACGATATAAGAACAGTTATGAGGCTGTTATTCTATACTATAATTACATGTACTATGTGGGCTTGGTCACAAATGTTTGTTCTGAATCGATTAAATTGTTTGCTGATTTATGAATGTTACAAAATTAAATGATTTTAAAATCAATCTTGCATTTTTTTGCGCTTGTTGATTTGATAGTGAATGATTGATTGAGGTGTAAACCCATACTTAAGGACGTTTCACTTCAGCCCTGAATATGTAACACTGCAATGAGATAGAACTGACTGTACGGCAACTGAGTGCTTAGGTCACAAAATATCTCCGATGTCAGTGACTAGACGCAACTCATTGTATAAGTTGGCCAGTCATGCGAGCCATTATGTCATTAGCGATAACGTTGAACTACTTCCGATCAATTGCAACTGATCGTAGAAGTAGAACATGTGCGACTATCTGGAAGTGGATGACAACTAGTTGCCGATAGAAACAGCAGAGACGAAGATGCACTTATGTCACATTCAAAGCTACGGCTAATTAGTTGCCGTCGATCGTCATCCAGTCCATTGTTACTGATCAGAATTAATACTCACTGGACTTAACTCATTCTAAAATAGAATTGATTCTGCTTCCTACGTCGAGCCATTGACTCTAAGATACACCGGGCCATCTTGTTTTGCAATTCTTATATTAGCTAATCTTTGGCTAATAGGTTGCCCCAAATAATGGCTGGAATTTATGCGATATGGCCTGACCTGGCATGGAGACGAAGCCAACTCTCGTCCACTATACACTCTCTAGTGAGAATATGATTGGAGTTGACTGCGACATAAGGTAGGCTTTATATGCCGCTTCATGTATTAGTTTAAAGCAATGCTAACACAATCCGAATCATAGCAGATCAGTATAGTGAAACATTACATAAAAAAAGAGTCACTCAGTATGACCTCCATCAAACAACTCTTTGTTAAATACAGTTCCCGTGCCATTCGTTCCCTACACTCTATTAAGACATTGTTTTTTAGATATTTGTAACGCACATTGAAAGCCCCTAATTCTTATTAAATGTTTGCTGTGAAAAAAAAAAATGCCACTGAATTTCGAGTTTATAATTTGGGTTGAAATGGCATCAATTTCTAATCATAAGAAATTGACCCTTTCTCATTAGACACTTTCTCTAGGTATAAATTCTTAGCATAATCAAAGCCTCAATTTTCAATGGGGTTTATCATAGCCATAAAATACAGGGTAATCCCTGGTACAAAAGCATCATCCAACAATTTCGACGGACAAATATACAGACAGACAAACAAACATGAAGATGACAATACCCCTAGGCAAACTATTGGACGAGGGGGGATCTGGCACTGTAAAGAACCCAAACAAACTTCCAACAAATTAACTCAGAGACGCAAATCAAAATAAATTTACCATGCTTCTTCACAAAAAGCAAAACAAATTTTATTACATCAGCTCATAAAAAATCAATGGAATTTATATAAAATGTAGACATATAACCTAAATCTACAATGATTCATATTTTTTTACAGTTTAATTAATCTACATCCCTGTGCCAGTGTGATTAATTTTTTTTTTACAATTATGTTTATAATAATTATAAATACAAACAGACCTCGATAGAAAGAAGTCTGATAAGAACATAAAATAAACAAATAATTTGATATTTGACTCTTCCATGTCAAAATAACTTTTTCTAAGTCAAAACAAAATTTTTGCTTCAATATTTAATATTAAATCTTTTTGCTGCTACCATTTTGACTTATATTGCATTCCCCATTTTGTAAAGATATTAAGTAACATTCCGTTTACAGTGAATTTCAGTTTATCGAACCTAAAGGTACCCAGTGATTACGTTTGTTTGTTGGTTTGATTGTGCTTTAACATCCTACTCAAGGGTATTTCACTTATATGACGATAGATTTTCCATTTCACATTATTCCTTTATCAAATACGGTGAAAATCGAGATTTGTTTGTTATTTTGATTGGGGTTTAACGTCATACTCAAGGATATTTCACTTATATAACAATGGATTATCCTCTTCACATTGTTCCTTGCCCTATTACGATGGAAAACCGAGAGGAGACCTTGTAAAAACCACCCCTACGATTGCTGGACCACCATCATGTGACTCACTCATATACATGAGGGTCGATAGACAGACTTGATCCCGTGAACGGTAAATGGAAGTAGGCTTTAGAAAGTGCACTCGCTTACCATTAAGCCACAGGAAAATCAAGAAGAAATTTCATTAAAAAACCCTCACTGATTGCTTGAGCCGTGTCATGTGACCCACTCATATACACAGTCCAAAAAACCAGTGGAAGGTACATGTGAGTAGGATGGGGTAGGTGGACACGCTAACCACTCAGCCGAGGGCCCATTAAACACAACAAGACTCCCGTCTCCCAGTGCAAACTGCCCATAGTCAGGGGTCCTATTCTGTATTTGTTTGTTTGATTAGAGTGTAACACCATACTATAATAAGGATTCCCAGTCTGAGCCATTTAGGAGTAAAACAGTTTGTCATTGTGGATCTTCTATGTTAAATTGATCCTTGAAGTACCACTTTATTCATGAAATAAATTGGAATAGAATCTAAAGAATCAACCAAATGAAGATATTCTGATCGAAATTAGCTTTGCACCAAATCCATCCAATGTTTAAGGACATCAGCATATAGCACTTTTTTAAAAAAATATATTTATAAAAAGGTTCATGTTCACCGGACATACTTGGACTATTTCTTTTTGTTTTTTAAATGACTAAATACCGCAAATTCTGGAACAAAATACATCAGCACTTAGCCTTTCTTTTGTCTCCAACTGATGGATTTAATGGGGATTAAAACTTTATTGAATTCCTGATACTGTTGTATATCATTAAATAAGAAACACTTTAGGTTGCTATCAAGATGATCAACGTGTAAAAGATCTGAAGTGACGACCTTGACCTCCTTGACCCCCTTGACCTTGGTCCCGCCGACCTCTGAACCCAAATCCACCGGGACTCAAAAATCTACAACAAATCAAACACAATAACTTAAAAAACAGATAAGTGAAGTTTAAACCAGCATTTACTAACCTGTTAACCACTGAAGTGTGATGAATGATACAAAAACAAACAAAAAAACAAACATGTGTGAATATTGTTACAGATTTACTTTCTAATTAAATCCCTCATAAAAATCCACAGTTCATACTTGATATCATCTTTTCCTTTAGGTCCACCCCAGTTGCCCCCTCGTCCACCCCGGGGTGTAAATCTTTGGTCTCGACCACCACTCATACGACGATCAAGGCTACCAGGACGATTGTCGTGTCTGTGAAACATAAATAAAAAAAATATATAATAATAATTAGAAATCATAATCCTTAAAATTGGTCACTCTAAAGAAATATGTCTTTTTTCCCTCTTATTTTGTTTCAAACGTTGATGTTTGGAGGGGGAAAAGGTGAATCTCTTTACATCCTGGTCATACAGTTAATTTTTTTAATATTGATGTCCAAGATAAATTACTGCTACAATCTTCTATCTAGACAAAAATGATTCCTTGAATGACTGATAGTTAATGCTGCCTTTTAAGACATTTAACTTACAGTTAACAGTAAAAACAAGCTGACTAGCTAGCAGGTCCACCACTAGAGGCTTTTTTTGAAAATATATGCTCATAATCCAAGTTGTATCACCTTTTCCTACTTTTGTTTGAGAACTATTTTTTTCTTCAAAGAACCACAGAGTAAAAGTTATGGTGTTGATCACCATTTTGGTGTGATATGTAATGTCTGCCATAGTTGTTGTGAAATCTAGTGAAATACAACACATCTATAGTATTAACAGAAAAAGCGAAGTCTGAAGTTAATATCTGAATGATGGCCATTTTTGTTTGTGAAATTAAATGAAATATATTAAAATTATGCAATGGCTGTCATTTTGTTTTGCGAAATTTGTAGAAATAAAATCCCAATATTTGTCTTAATGGGGGGAAGCTACCGTAAAGGTGTCAAGTTGTTAAGTGAATTTGTTCTCAAAATTATCATGTAAGGATGAATATTGAAAAATTATACAATGGGGACCATATTTCTTAGTAACTTTTGTACTTTTACTTTGTAATTCGATGAAATGCAATCCTATCCAAAAATCTTAGTATTAGGAAACTCACTTTCAGGTTTCAAGTTAATCTTTGAATTTGACCTAAAAATAATCATGTTCAGAACACATAGTCATGATTATGGTAAAATTATGCATTAGCGGCCATTTTGTTTTATGGAATTTGATGAAATTCAATCCCATCTGTTGTCTTAATAAGATGAGACTATATTTCAAATTTCACGTTAATCTGTGAATTTGTTACAGCGTTATAGTCTCCACAACATATAGTAATAAATATTGTAAAATAATGCAATGGCGGCCAATTGTCTTAATAGCGAGAAGCTTTCTACAAAGTTTGAAGTTAATCTGTGAATTTATTCTCTACTTAAAAAGGCATGAATATTGTAACATTATGTTATAACGGCCATTTTGTTTTACGGAATTTGGTGAAATGTAATCCCATCTGTCGTCTTAACAAGAGGAAGCTACATATCAAGATTGAAGTTAATCCGTGAATTTATGCTCTACTTATTATGTTCACCTAGACATGAATTTGCTAAAATTATGTAATAATGGCCATTTTGTTTAACAGGATTTGCTGAAATGCAATACCATCCGTCGTCATAACAAGTTTGAAGTTTAACCGTGAGTTTATTCTCTACTTATCGTGTTCACAACACATATGGGCATGAATATTCTAAATTATGTAATAACAGCCATTTCATTTGAAGGAATTTGGTGAAACGCAATACCATCCCTCATCTTAACAAGAGGAAGCTACATATAAAGTCTGAAGTTAATCGGTGAATTTATTTTCAAGCTAGCGTGTTCAAAAGCATTTGTGATGGACGGATGGAAAGACGGACGGAAGGACGGCCGGACGCTGAGTAGCATTTCTATGTCCCCCCCCTTATTACAGTAGTGGTGGACAAAAAGCATTTTTACATAACTGTAAATTATACTAAGTATTTTAGAAAATTATTCCTCCACAAGTGTTCGTTAAGGCCAATTCTTGTAGTGCCCTGATAAAATAAAGCATTCGTAATATAGAACAACTCTTACCCTCCTCTTGTGAACATTCTTGGAAAGTTCGGTTTGGAACGGCCCCCTCTCTGAGGACCAGGAAAGTAATCTGTTTTTTTAACAAAATGAAAAAAAAAAATTTAAACATTTTATTGCATTTCATTTAAAAATGATTTCAGATTTATTGCTTGAAAGGATTGCGCTTTTTTTTTTTTGTGTTCAAAGTGAGGTCATCTGTTCCTGAGACAATAAAAAGAAATGTCAGAATGCTGTGGCGATTTCATGCATTTATTGATTTGTTTGTTTGATTGGGGTTTAACACGTTACTTAACATTATATCACTCACATGATGGCGTTCCAGTGAGTGAAGGAGTGAATGAGTGAAGGAAACCACCCTCAACAGGATGGTTTGACATGACAAAATAATGACAATACAAAGACATCACAAACAGATTGGCTTCCTGTACCAACTAGCTCTGAGAGCACCAAGGCAACAGGAAGCTCCCTCCAACCACCTGCCGCATTTATTGTTAATAGGCTGATCTGACTAAAGTGATAGTAAAATGTTATTGTAAGTTTGTTTGTCTGATTGTGCTTTTATCCCATACTTTAAGTTATTTAAGTTGAAAGATGGCTTTCCAACACAATTAGTAAAGGAAACTTCCTTTGACGTCAGTGGCAATCAGCACTGGCAATTGGCAAGAAACAAAACTAACAATCCTCATTCCTGTCAGTTTCCCCTTAACCTGGAGATCACCAGCAACAAGTAATAGCAGGCTCCCTTAATTCACCCTCTGTTATTTTCACAAATAGATTAACTGTTACATTACCTGGGTCTCTTCTGCCATAGTTGTTTGGAGATGTAAACATTCCCCTCCCGCCACCTCGTCCATTTCCACCTCTCCTACCACCAAAACCACCACGATCCATTCCACCAAAACCGCCTCGTCCACGCCCTCTGCCACCCATGTCCTGAAAAAACAATCAAAGCTAGCTGAGTGATCAATATCTAATTATATACATAATAATACAAGATAAACAGTAAGAGTTATCTATTTATAAACAAATTTATTGACAGATTGACGTATGTATCAGTGTCATGTTGTAACCATAACGAATCAGTATCCTTTTTTAACACACACTGAAACATAGGCTTATACATGTAGGTTTGTCCTACTGAGACATGTCATGAAGTTCTAGTATACAACTTACCTACAAAAATTCCAGCTACCGGGTACTTAAAGATGTATAAATTAGTAAAGTAACACAAAAAAAAAAGGGTTCAGAATAATTAAATTGGAAACTTTTTAAAAATTCAAATCTCTTATTAAAGCCTATTATCTTGACAAGTTTTTCAGACAAAGGATTAAAAAAAAAAGGGCAAATAATTTTAATTTCACCTGTGTTTTACAACGAAGCTACATTCAACATGGAAATTTACCCATCTAGACTGTTTTCAAAACTGCCTATCAACAAAAGTAACTTTGATATTTAAACCGTACCTTGAGGTCATTGCGTCTTTGTGGAGGGCCACTCTGTTGGTTTGACGAGCCTTGACGAGTTTCTAATTTGACAAAGTCGTCCACATGCATTGATGGTGGTCTGCTGGTGTTTGGAGGTCGACATCTAAATGAATCCGTCCGTTGCCCATGGATCATCCCACGAGCTATTCCTCTGCCTCGCATTGGAGCAACTGTACACAAAATCATAGACAAAGTTTCGTATTTAGTTTTTACCACTGATGCACTTCTACTGCTCACTGAATTAGTTGAACAAGTTAAATGAGACTTCATTCTGCTTTCAAATTTATTTAATAATCAATAAGCTTACTACAAATATAGATGTGTTATTTTTACTGCCCTCATTTGTGAAGGTATTAGGGGTATTTCATGAGATTCTATAATGGTGTAACAGAATTACAATCAGTCCAATGGTAAAATGTTATAGCAGGGCTCTTAACCAATTAAAATGATTAAAACTGATGACAAATCTTGATTTACTTTCAGTTAAAATTTTATTCAAAAATAAAAATCTGTCATGTGTTAAAATAGTAAACATTTTTCAAAATTTGAATTTGTTTTAAATTGAAAAAAAACTATGTAAGAACTTCTATTTCAGAGACAAAGAAGTTGTTGATAAAATTTAATTTGGAGTGACCACGCTTCTTAAAGTGACCTCTATTAAGCAACACATCTTACCAAACTGACTCTTGCCACCTCGGCCTCGACTTGTGTTAATTGTATCCTGTTTCCTTCCCTCCCTGAAGATAAAAAAGAGGAATATTAAATTCAACAATGTTCTAACATAGAGGAAAAAAGAGTGATCAATTATAAAATATAAGCAATATTAAGATACTTGTTAAACAAGACTTAAAGAACAGCTTGATTTAGTGATTGGTTACTGTTTTATGCCATATTCAGCTGTATAGATCATCAGTTTTGAAGTACAAAGCATCCCACAAATATGAATCAACGCAAAACAAAAAAAGAAAAAAAAAAAATCATACAGGCACTTTTAAAGTTTCTAGCAGGCTGTTTCTAATATACAAAACTTCTTGTTTACCACCCACCAATTCTTGATTAATTCACTCACAAAACCCCACTCAACCCACTGGGTTATAAAAGCAGTGATTGATTTTACTTATAAGATGGTGGTGTATTCTAACAGTAAGTAACACTAGCACAACCAAGATGTAAATATCTTCATTTACAGTCCATTTACCTTCAGTGCTAAGTAAAGACAGCATTGCTGTTCAAACCAACTGCCTTTAGCCAGAGGTCCAGCCACACTGGATACTAAGTAGATACCTTACTTTAATACATAGAGTTTGACCTCTCTTGCAAATTATTCTGGAACTAATCACGAACCAATTTCATTGTTGTTGTAACATTGCTTCCACCCCTGCCATTGCCAGAGCCACATCGTGTGATTTGAGCCCATGAGAGGGACATTGTTTGTTTGTGTGTTTGTTTGATTGGGGTTTAACGTCCTACTCAAGGGTATTTCACTTATTTGATGACGAATTGTCCATTTTACACTGTTCCTTGCCTTATTACGGTGTAAAATCGAATGGACGCCTCGTAAAAACCACCTCCGCAAAAGCCAGAGCCACATCTTGTGACTCACTCCTGTACCTGGGAATCGACAGATGGACTTGATCCTATGAACAGTACATCAAAGTAGGCTTAGAAAGCACACTAGCTAACCACTAAGCCATGTCTGTGGGTGAAAAATGAGATGAAACCTTGTAAAAACCACCCCTGCTATTCCCAGAACAACATCCTGTGATTTGAGCCCATGAACAGATCATCGTAATAGGATTTGTAGGCAAACAATTAAACCACAGCAGTGATTGCTGGATTCACTATTAAAAAGAAATATTTAGAATGATCTGTACCTGAGTTTTCTTGGTTTCGTCAGCTCAGCATCTTGTATAACACTAGACGTAGCTTTCTTAAGCTCCTCCTCCAAGGCAAAATCAGGGCAGTAACGTGAACACAGGTCGAGGAAGTCTGATTTAACGACCTCACCGTCCTGCTCCAGATCTTCAGTGACCGGGTTCGCCAGCCAATAGGCGGGATTTAGTCTATCGTCATCCATGTCTGTCAGTATGAAGGTGGCTCGCGTTTCAAACTGCTGGGATAAATCATCTGCTACTGGCAACTCAGGCTCCAAAACTGTCAGATTAAACAAGGGGTTTGTATGTTTTTTTGTTTGTTTGATTGGGGTTTAAGGTCATAGAAGGCCTCAGGGAAGAACAGTTTTATCCAAAAACTGGCTGAGTTTTTTTTATATCCTCATTAAATATATATTTATATATATATATATATAAAGTGTATTTCGCTTATATGATTACTTTGGAAGTTATTTTAAGGGCTCAGAAACTTACATGACAAAAAAAAAAGAAATTATTTATCCAGTCCTTTCTGTTGCTTTCCTGTTATTTTTGCCTTCATGGATTCAGAATTGAGTATATTAACATCTCCATTTTGTGTAGTATTTCACATGTTTGGTGTATTTGTGTATTGACCATAAATCATGTGTACAAAATAGGCCAAAATACACGAGATAGGCAGGTCTGCATGGGTCAAGAGTCAAGGTCATTGGTCTACTTACATGGTTTGGGTTCCTCGTCTTTGGTAGCTATGATCTGGATAAGACTTGAGATGGTTTCTTGTAACGTCTGTAAAGCCTCCTCGTCTTTACTGCTGTAACAATCCTACCAACAACAACATTGACTGATTATTAAGTGTGGTACTAGAGGCTATTTCACTTATATGAAGGTGGTGTACTCCAATAATAACTAACAACACTTAAAAAAAACCTGAAACATGACCTGCTTTGTTTTGTTAGAAATTTCATATTTTTCCAATGCAATGTTAGATCTGGGGCCCGTTTCACAAAGCAATGTTAGCTTACCTTTAAAGTAAACACATTTACCATGACTGCCAATGCATTAGCATAGAGTTGCCATGACAGTTATGTCAACATAATAAAGCTATGATGGTTTTGTGAAACAAGCCCCATGACATATTAACCTTAGCCAAAGAGCCCAAATAATTGAAACGAAGCTCCCTGTCTAATAATCGAGCCCTTGACAATAGATTACACAAATCTCGTCTTTAATCGATTGGTGTTTTACGCCATTGTCAAGGGTATTTCACTTATATGACAACAGTGTTTTCCAAAAATAATTTACAATAACACAGCCATAAAATGGGAAGTATTTTGATAAAGTTGGAAAGTTTATCTTCCTCTTGTACTGAGCAAAACAGTTTTGCTACACTCCAAACTACCCTAAGCCAGAAGGCTACTCAAGGGTGTTTCACAATAAATGAGGACGTATTGTCCACTTCACAATGCACCTATCCTTATTAGGAAACCTCCTAAAAACCACCCCAGCGATTGCGGGAGCCACAACATGTGACTCTCTCATATACCTGATGGTCGACAGGCGGACTCGATGCCGTGAACGGTACATCTAAGCAGGCTCATTTAAGTAAGCGCACACGCAACCACTAAGCCACAGCTGCAGGCAGAAAAAATTGATCGAAGTGAATTAATAACCAATAACTATATAAAAGATTGAGGTGGGTCCAACAGCACAATCCCCTGAAGCATGATGCGACAGGACTTACCGCGAGTAATTTCTCCAGTTCATTCAGCGGGTGATCAGTCTTGTCCTTTTCCCAGGCCAGAGCTTCTCGTAGTTCCTTATTGGTCATTTGCTGCACCCGGGTCTGGGGCTGGTCATCAGCGGGGGCGTCGGGGATCACCAATAATCGTAACAGCTCAATGATAGATGATAAGGTAGAGAGAATGTCAGCACTGTCTTTACTGAATGTCTTGCTGACTCTCAACATCAAATTGTATAGAGAAAATCGACTCTTCTCAAGCCCACTGTGACAATAAAATAAATCAGGGGGAATCAGCTACAAAATCTGATAAATTTTTTGTTTGATTGAGGTTTAACATTGTACTCAAGGGTATTTCACCCATGTGACGATGGTTTGGCCATTTCACACTGTTCCTTGCTTAAATACCGTGGAAAACTGATAAATTGTTGTTTCTTGCTTGTATCTTTCACAGAGATTCTTAGACAAAATAAATGTTTTTTCACCCAAGTGATGTATATGATGGTTCGATTCTTTACTCAGGTGATGTGTGAATATATTAACTCACCATTTGAGGTAGTAGAACCCGTAGTCGTGATCGGTGAGCATGATGAGTGTGCGGAGACAGGAGAGGATGGAAGCATATGAGTTCTCAGCCTGACCCACATGTTCAACCAGGGCCAGAGCTATGGCCGACATAGACTCCTTATCAGGCAAGGCATTAGACAGCTAAAAACATAAATGAAATATGGTTTGTGTCAGATTAGAAAATGATGTTCAATGTAAGCAGAATTTTTTTTTGTTTATAATTTATTAATTGAAACCATTGAAAAAAAGTTTTAAAAATTATCACATGGGATGAAGGAAATGTAACAAGACAAGCCGATCACAACATGCATCCCAACTCCACTTGGCTTAAATATACAGTAAAAACACATAGATCACAACATTAGGTTAGTGTTGATCATTTATAGGTAAAGTTCACATAGAGCTATCAGTCAACCAACACCAAGCTATCATACTCCTCGACCGGTGCTGATTGATTGATTGATTGATTGATTGATTGATTGATTGATTGGCTATTTCACTTATACAGCGGTGATGTAAACCAACAATAATCGACCCTAGAACAAACAAGATGTGAAGGGTTTCCAAAATGTGTGAAAGTTTTCAACTGCCCTTAGACAGAGGGCGACAGATAGAAGAAGACATCAAACAGGACTGCAAAGATAGTTGGCCTTTAGGTGGGAGGTCACTTCACTCAGGACGGTTTCAATTACCACCCACAATAAAACTGAAAGTTATTTAACTAGAGCCTCAAACCTACCTGATCTTGAACGGTGGTATTACCATCAGCTGATATCATTGTCACTTCAACGTCACACAGGTTCTGAATGAAAGACTAGCAAAAACAAAAAAATAAATACCCTTAAACAAAAACAAATCAATCCGATGTGTGCACCACATATTATTAAACAACAGTTTACAGGAAAACAAACTTCAAATTACAGGGTGTAATCCATTTATTGATTGATTGGATTTTACATTAATTTTTTTGAATATTTAATTTATAAATAATTTATTGATTGATTGGTGTTTTATGCAATGCTTATTTCACTTAGATGATGGTGGTGTATTCCAACAATAATTGACACTAGCACAACCATAAAATGTAAGGTATTGCAATACGGTTGGAAAGTCAATCTCCAGCCAGTACTCTTAAAGATATTAAATGTATAAATCAGGTATCGGATGATTGGTATTTTACACTGTGCTATTCACTTTATTGACAGCAGTTTACTCTAACAGTTATTGAAACTAGCACAACAATAAAATGTGAGGAATTGTGATACTGTTGGAAAGTCAATATTCAGCCAGTGCACGGTAAAGACAGCTATTCTGCAAACAAACTGCCCTTAGCCAGAGGGTATGTCTTTGATAATCAGACCTGCATACCCTAGAAATATTTATTTTTTAACAAAAATTTTAGGAGTATTTTCTTATCATTTTATGTATTTTTGTGTTACAGTAAAGTACAGAATATCAATTTCTGAGCGTATTTTGATGGTTTATTGGTGTATTTCACATATATTATTTGTTCAAAATACTCCAGAATACACCTGGTAGGCAGGTCTGAATAAGGTGAGTTCATCAACAGTGATTTACTTCCCTTGGCCAGAGGTATTTAATTGATACGGTGAGTTCATCAACAGTGATTTACTTCCCATGGTCAGAGGTATTTAATTGATACGGTGAGTTCATCAACAGTGATGTACTTCCCTTGGTCAGAGGTATTTAATTGATACGGTGAGTTCATCAACAGTGATTTACTTCCCTTGGTCAGAGGTATTTAACTGATACGGTGAGTGAATCAACAGTGATGTACTTCCCTTGCCCAGAGGTATTTAATTGATAAGGTGAGTGCATCAACAGTGATTTACGTCCCTTGGCCAGAGGTATTTAATAGATAAGGTGAGGACACCAACAGTGACTTACTTCCCTTGCCCAGAGGTATTTAATTGACAAGGTGAGTGAATCAACAGTGATGTACTTCCCTTGCCGAGAGGTATTTAATTGACAAGGTGAGTGAATCAACAGTGATTTACTTCCCTTGGTCAGAGGTATTTAATTGATAAGGTGAGGACACCAACAGTGACTTACGACAATGGATTCCTGGGAATGTAGATGTGAAGGTAATGCAGAAGGTGTCGTGAGGATCTGTAATAGTTGTGAGAGAACCATAGCATATTTATCATCTCCTTTACTCCTGAAAAAAAACAAAAACAAATAAACAGAAACTAAATAATGATGTTGTTATGGCATAATATAAAATTAGAAAATAATGGTTCAACCGAAGATTTTGTTTAACAGCAGGTTAATCATTACTTTAAGAAAAAAACAATTTATGATCTTTGTGAGTCGCAAAATAAAAATTAGTGATCTGTAGATTTTTTTTTTTTTTTTTTTGGGGGCCTATGTCAAAAAATTAGATTTTGAGAAAGTCCAAAAGTTTTATCTTCGCCATAAAATCATTATATGAAATATTTAAGTCATCTTTTATACCTTGTTTAATACCGAAACTTAATTTCAGAGTTAAAGTTGTGGTACCCTAAATCTCATAAAATTCGTCCATAAAATTACTATTTCAGAAGCTATTGTGTCTGAAAGGCAGAAGATGAATTTTCAGTTTATATACAACATCAACATTTTTCAGAAAACATAAATTTTTTCGATAACATATTGTCACAGCAAGCAAAGCAGTTAGGATTGGTCATAAACGAAATTTGAGGTGATTCCGGGTATTGTACTCATTGGCCCCCTTGGCCAGGTGTGTTGTTAGCACCAGAAGTTTTCCAGCTTGATATCATCAAAGGGAACTCACTCTCTGATGAGCTGTAGGAATGCTGCCTTGATGGGGGCCTGAGATGTCAGATTAGAGAGGAGTTCTAAAAGCTGAGCTGTCTGCACAGAGGCAGGTTTCATTATCACTGGTTTCTTTGGTTCACCTGGGGTCCCAGAGGCCCCTTCAGCCTGCTCCCCTTCTGGTTTGACTTCAGGGGCCTCCACTAAAGGCCCCATACTTTCCATCACCACATCTACCACACATCTGAAATTAATAAATAATATTTGCCATTTTAGGTCATAATATATTAAAGAGAAGTTAAGGTTTAAACAATTATTACACAGTCATTGTTTGTTTAGGGTTTAACGTCATTCTCAAGTGTATTTCATTTATAAGGCGCTGGATTGTCCACTTCACACTGTTCCATTTTGAAAATATCCTCAAAAACCTTGTAAGAGCCATCTTGGGTTTGGTACATTGTATAATTCACGGAATTTGCCAGACACTCTTGAACCCAATGACAGGTACATCAAAGTAGTACAGGAAGAGCTCTAAAACATAACCGCTGGGACACAAGAGTTTGACACTTCGCTGAGTAAACTCACAGCAAGGCGCATCAAGCCAGACGGGGTGGCCTTTGTTTACTCACGGTAGGTGTGAACATAAGTGAGTTACATGTAAATAGCTTATAATCCCTAACCAACTGGACAGCTTAGCACTTCTCAACGATTAAAATATTGGACAAGTGTTAAGAGTAAACAAGCACAGTTTCTTTAATATCTTTATTTCTGTGATACATGAAAACTAATGCCAGTAAATTAAATCAAAGAAAAAAAATGCGAAAATAAATTCCAATCAATATAATGTACTTTACAGCAGACTAGTTACAAATGGCGAGAGAATTTCAGTAATTTTTTACCATTGCTGGAAATTAAACTTTTTCTCGCCGTGTTTATACCTTGTTAACATGACCGCTGTGGGAGCTGCTATGTCAGCCATCTGTAGGGAAACCCGGCGCAGTATCTGTTGAAGAGCTTGACATGTAGAGTTTGAGAGAATCCGCATCACTTCTAATATCTGATTGGCTAATGGATGAAGATGAGCACTCCAGAGTTTACGGCTATTGACAGCAAGAGTTATCTCCTCTTCAGATAATGTCTGAAATTAAAATATCTTTATGCAAAATGTTTTCCTAAACCATCAAAATGTACGCTTTAGGGTATATGTTTGTTTGTTTACAGACACACTCACCAAAGCCACAACTGCTCCACAGCGCCGCTAAACACACTTCCAGTGAAAATCAAGGCCGTCAATCAGGATATGTTTATGATTGGGGTTTGATACCATTCTTTAGAGTTACTCTGGTCGAGGCAAGCAAAAATAAGAGCGATTTTTGTCTGATTTACCGAAAACTGAGATATTACCAGATTTCTCTTTCTTCACCATCCTTTTTGTCAAAATATGTGATGTAATTGGAAATAAAAATTTAGTATATATTAATAAAAACCTTTTTTTTGTGAGTTTGTCATTTTTGGGGGTTACTTCGTTCTGTTGTTACCATACAACAAGACACCATAGGTAAAATTTGATGGCAGATTCTTTTTTGGCAAGCCTGAAAACCTTAGTGTAGCAAATTTCAAGTTCCTATCTTCAGAACTAAAAAAAATCTACTTGTCAACCAGAGTACCCCCTTACGGTTATTTCCTTCATATGACAGCTTGCCGTTCTAATGGATGATGGAAACCACCATCTTTTTCACAGGCAACACACAGAGACAAGACAAGACAATTACAGCACGTTATGCAAAGACATCGCAAACAGATCAGCTTCCGGTTCTCCTTTAGCTCTGAGAGTCCCAGGGCAACAGGAAGCTCCCTCCAGTCAATCAGTCAGTTTAGCAAAAATGAAAAACTGTCTCATGTGTTTTTGACTAAGCAAGGTCAAATATTTTCAGCAGTACTTACCTCCCTTGTTTGTATAGGGAATGGCAAGGGCAATAACTCCGACAGAATCAACAGACCACTGTAATAAGTGTAGGGAGCCTTCACGGTGTACTTGAGAACCTCTTTCACACATAGGGTCCATAAAGTCTGACCTAAACCTGGAACGAACAAGTCAAGGGTATATGACAATAGATTTGTTTGTTTGATTAGTGGTTTAACGTTGTACTCAAGGGTGGTCACGGATATGATGAGGGATTGTCCACTTCACACTGTACCTAGCCTAATTACAATTGGGAGGAAACTTCGTAAAAAAAAAAACACCCCGGTGATTGCAGGAGCCATGATGTGACTTGTTAATATGTCTGATGGATTACAGGTGGATTCGATCCGGTGAACAGTACAATGAAGCAGGAAAAGTAGGCGAACACACTTCCACTAAACCACGGCCACAGGCCCTGGTTGTGAAACTAAAAGTGATGTTAAGTAATACAAAAAGGCCAGCATACTATACCTTCTTCAGAACCCGACTGTTGCAATGGAGGTTGTGTATAGCAGAGGATCGTCTCAATAATGGTCTTTTGAATCTAAAAAAACACAACAATCATCATTTTTATATATATTTTAGAAATTGTATGGAAAAATAATGCATATATGTATCTATGACTGGAAGCCGTGACCTTTGACATCTAGAGCCAACACTAGATGAATGATTCATTGGTGTTTAATGCCATGCTTAAGGGGTTTTTTTTTCTCAGTATTTGATGGCAGTTGTTCCAACAATAATTAACACTAGCACAACCAGGAAGTGAAGATTTTCCATAATGTTGGAAAGCTAATTTTCCTCCAGTGCTAAGTATAGACAATAATGCTACTCTTCAAACAACAGCCCTTACCAAGAGGGCACTCTTCTGGATGAGCTGGTACGCTTCACAAGGATCGGAATTTTCGCATAAGACTGTCAGCCTTTATCCTTGTGTAATACAGACACCAGATTCCCTTGAATCTTTACCTTACCATATATCTGAGTTCCTTTTTAACTGATCAAATGATTTACTTTTTCACTGTCCTTTTAGTACAGTATCAAAGTTAGGGATGTGAAAAGTGACTGAAATACCTGTACAACAATAATATAACATCCAGGTCCAGGAGGACTGATTTTTTTTTTGCTGTATTCTACATTAGTTCCTTCTGAAAGACTTGTAAAAGGAAGTTGTATGCATGTTTTTCACACAATGGATGAGGGATTTGTTTGTTCATTTGTGTTTGTTTGTTTGTTTGTTAGTTTGGGGTTTAATGTAGTACTCAGGTATTTTGCTTATATGACGACGTGCCAGCCCAATGGGTGAAGGAAACCACCATCAACACCACTGGCAACAAACAAAAACAGGACGAGACAAATACAGGACGAGAACAACAGAACACAATACAGACACCACAAACAGATCGGCTTTCTGTTCCCTTTTAGCTTTGAGAGCCCCAGGGCAACATGAAGCTCCCTCCAACCGCCCGCTGTTCAATTGTGTGATTGGGTTTTAATGCTGTACTTATTAGTTTAATCACATGAAGGCATGCCAATGTAATGGGCAAGGCCAACCATTTGATGCTACTGGCAATGAACAAAGACAAGATAGTACAATCCCAGGATAAAAAACAAAGATGTAGCAAACAGACTACCAGAATCTCAGAGCACCAGGGCAGCAGGAAAATCCATCCAGCCCCAAGCTGATGGATGAAAGTCTGTTTGTTTGTTTGTTTGATTGGGGTAAAACGTCATACTGAAGGGTATTTCACTTATATGAAGACGTGCCAGCCCAATGAGTGAAGGAAACCACCCTCAACACCACTTGCAACAAACAAAGACAGGACAGGACAAATACAGACAGACAACAACATGCAATACACCACAAACAGATCGGCTTCTGAGAGCACCAGGGCAACATGAAGCTCCCTCCAACCGCCCATGATGGATGAAGGAATGTCTTAGACATCACTGGTAATAAGATATGACAATCCGACCAAAACAATAACACTACAATAGCTCAGGGTTGCTCTTTAGTTACAAAAGCACCAGGGCATCAAGAATCTCCCTCCCACCAGTCAACACATTAAATGTAACAATAAAAAAAGAGATCCCACCTTAAAGATATCCTCCGCCAATACTCCAGTAGTCGGAACAGAGCATAGTATTGTATGTAGCTCACATAGAGTAGGTAAGGCAGTTAAATCCTTAAACTGTAACAAAATTAAATAGAAAAGCAGAAAATAATCAAATGATGTACATGCTCGATTTGGTTAATTGTTTGTTTGTTTGTTTGTTTGGTGTTTAACGTCGTACTCAAGGGTATTTCAATTATATGACGACGGACACAAATACAGAACATCACAAACAAATCTGCTTCCCGTTACCCTTTAGCTCCGCAAACATCGGGGCAACAGAAAGCAACCTCTTTTCTGGCCTCTTACGATCGACCGAGGGAGTATTCTGCAGGGCCATGGCCCACCCCGAGGCCTTTCCCTTCAAGGCACAACCTATAATCATATGTTCACTCCATGTGTTATATAGATTTGTTGCCACTACATACCAAGTTTATAAGTTAGCACGTCAAACATTTGTGACAGATGCCCAGTAGCATTAATACTATGTATGTTGTGGTCGACAATTCGGTTCATGCTAAGTTAAATTAAGCAAAAGTCACCACTTATTGCACTTAAGTACCTTACATGCCACTAAATTAAGGTATAGGCAAAATATCTGCAATTGGCATCATTGACAAACAAAGTTGGCACAGATCGGAGGCAATTTGGATTTTTAAATCCATACCTATACTACCTAAGTAATATTAAATTAAGCTCTGCGTTGAATTGTCTTTCTAATAGAAGCTACTGCCTGACATTCACAGATTGGTTGAGGTTTTATGCCATGCTGCAGAATATTCCTGGATGGCAGTGTAAAAAAACACAGCTTGATACTAGCAAACCAAAAAATGGTTAGTGTTTTGTTAATCTGTCTCTAATGATGAAGATAGCATTGGTATTCTCCAAACAAACTGCCTTTTTATATATAATTGATTGTTGTTTTACACCATGCTTAAGAGCATTTCACTTAGATGACAGCAGTGTATTCCAACAATAATTGACACTAGCACAACCAAGACGTGAAGTGTTTTCATAATGCTGGAAAGTTAATTTTTCCTCCAACGCTTAGAAAAAGACATCATTGCTATTCTTCAAACAAAACTGCCCTTAACCATAGGGCACCCTTTTGTAGAAATTGACCAGACAGGAATGTGCCAATCAGATCGCATCATATTGATACATGAAATAACAATTTTGTTTCACCCGTTTATTAAAAAATTGTAAACAATAATTAACGCTTCAGACAAATTACTTCTGCCACAATTGTTTTAATTAAATAATATACATGGCATTTCAGTTGTATACACAACAACGTTGTTTCAAAGCATTTTTTTTTCACTCAACATATAAAGCAGTGATATGAACAGACAAATTCTCGGGGATTAAACACAAGAAAATACAATTCAAATAATAAATGGACACAGAAGTTCTTTTAATTTATATTCAAGATGAGCACATTCAACATCTATTTTAATCAACCATTTCATATATCAGTCTTCATTAAAAATTAAATTTCAAGTCTTATTTTTGTGTAAATTATAGGTAAGAGAAACAACTAAAGCGTTAACGTATGTACAGGCAATTAGATAGGTGGTAATAAAAAAAAGTAAAATCACGATACTGGCTTTAAAAGTTTGAATAAACATGAGGCACATCGGGAACAAAATACAGTTTAATGCAGAGATAGCAACTACAAGTAACGTGGCCTGCATGTCTGAGACAATTAAAAAGTGTAAACAACTAGTTAATTAAAACTTGGCCAGCATGACAGGATTTTCCACACATTTAGCTTTCACAATTTAAGACCAGTAAAAACTTCAGGGCCAACATTCCCACACATGTTCTCATTGTTCTGTCTGTCAGTTACATTTAAACAGAGCGGATGGGTAAGTCAATAAGTCACTTTTCATGCAATGAAATTTGATGTTTGAATCCCCGTTTTGACCACCAAACTTTCAATGACAGGGCAATTTTCTTCTATGACACATGTGCAATCAAAACTGAGAAGTATATAAAAACAGACTTCAGATGGTCAAGATGTGTGAATTTTCATTTCTGTTGACCTTTCTACCCTAACAAAAAATGTATGTGTCAATATTTTTTTTTTCAAGAGTATTTTATTAGGAGTTGTGTACCATCACAGCACAGTATATCAAGTTCTATGTGTTTTATGATGGCATACTGGTGTGTTCAACATACACTATGTGTACAAAATACTCCAGAATACATTTTGTATCTTTTTATTCAGGTTTAAAATTGTGATTAAGTATATAAGCTTATTAAGAAATTGCATAAGACTGCCAAATTTTTCCTCATTTAATATCGCAAAAAAAAAAATGTTCGTATTACATGGTAAAGCTATCCTTTTGAGGTAAGTTGACTTTCTGATAGACAGTTGGCATCGACCCACAAACAAACAGGTGAAGAGGACTTACAGAGAACCAAAACTTACCACAGAGGGGTCTAGAGATGTGACATTGACACATTGTTGTTGTTGATCAATGAGTGATTAACTAGCCCCCAATAGACAGCATGTATATTTTAACCCAGGGTTATACTGCCATACACAGCCAATGCTACAGAGGGGACTTGGAAAGTGTACCTTTTAAAAAAAATATTTTCCTGCTATTTCAAACCTGGATTGCATAAGCATTTTCTCATGGTTTTTTTTTTGTTAAAATTTTATTTGATTGTTTGTTTGTTTGATTGGTGTTTAATGTCGTAGTCAAGGGTATTTCACTTATATGATGGAAAAAAATACAGAACATTACAAACAGATCTGCTTCCCATTACCCTTTAGCTCTGCGAACACCAGGGCAACAGAAAGCAACCTCCTTTCTCGCCTCTTGCGATCGACCAAGGAAGCCCAGGTAGTATTCTGCAGGGCCATGGCCCACCCGCTCCCTCACAGGGCTTAAATAATTCAGGGAAAAGTGCTGCTAGCCACTTAGAAAATTTTGATATTGATGGGCTTTTACAGGAAAGTAAAGATAATGAGCCTGGTTCAGAAAGCCGATTTCTAAAAACATTGGCTTTGTTTTACCTAGAAATACAGGCTAAATATCTTCTTCCAGCATCAATAATTCAGAAAATTATTGAAAACTTTCAGCTCGTTCATGATTTTGGACTGGAGTATTCAGGTAGAATATTAATTTAAAAAATGCTCAAATGTCGTAACAAATATTATGAAATCTTGGACTGCTGCGAAGTGATTTAACAAAAAATCGTTTTTAGGAGGTCCTTTAATTACATAGCACCAACTGAAGTTGTTTTAGGTGGGAATGAATACCAAGAGATTGATTGCTTAGTGTTTTACGCCACATTAAGCAGTATTTCAGTTATGCTTTGGGGTGAATTTTTTTTCGATTTCGAATTGTCGATTTTCAGTATCAGATACTTCCAATCTGAAGCATCCCAGACAGAAAACATCAGAAAGAGAAACAAAACGAACCGAACAGGTAATACAACAAGACAAGTGTTAAAACCATATGTCAATATATTAAACATTTTGAATTTGGATCTAAAAATTGTAAATGTTCTGTTTAAACTATGTTTACAGCTATTTACAATAATTTATGCAAATTAACATCACGATACAGACCAATATGTTTAAGCAGCCCCGACGACAACTTCTCCACCAATGTTGTCCCCTTGGAATTGAACTGAAAAATAAATGCTAAAATATGTCAATATATTAAAATGTTTAGTTTTGGATCAAAACCTTGTAAATATCATGCTTAAAACTGTGAAATCAATAAGAAAAACTAAGTTTTATTTTTGCGCATTGGCCCATTACCATTACTGCACGGACACAAATACAGAGCATTACAACAAATCTGCGTCCCGTTACACTTTAGCTCTACGAACACCAGGGCAACAGAAAGCAACCTCTGTTGTCGCCTTTTACGATCGACTGAGGAAAGGAAGCCGAGGGAGTATTCTGCAGGGCAATTGCCTACCCGCTCTCTCGCAGGGCTACTTAAATAGGAAACGAAATAATAATACTGATCTGCTGAGGGGAAATTGTACCCTAGTCGATTATGGAAAACTTATTTTTATGCCGAGTCTTGAATATTTCATTTTCCACCCCTAAGTTAAAAAAACTGTTACATATTTGCTATATTATGATTTACCTGACGCTAGTATAGTTTCTATTTCTTAACCATAATGACCAATGTAAGACTACATTTGTAGGCTTACAAAAAATCATTGATAAATACCACATCATAAGCGTTGTATATCATTGAATATGAGGGGGAGTGGCAAAACTGGGGGCGAGGAGACTCAAAATTTAGGAGGGAAGTGTCTTTTTTTAGCGGGGAAATATGGGGGGGGGGGGGGGGGGGGGGAGTGTCGGGCTTCCGTTC
>JAVFBW010126624.1:0-14223 GCA_034783835.1 Mopalia ciliata
GCTAACTGACAATAGTGAGGTTGTGTCCACTAACTGACAATAGTGAGGTTGTGTCCACTAACTGACAATAGCGAGGTAGTGCCGACAGGATGACAATGTTGAAAAGACATTGGTCTTACAAAAGAATACCTTGTCTGAAGTTAAAGAGATAGTCCGGTGTGCAATAAAATGCATATAGGTAAAAGGAGCATCATTTCTTGCGATCAATTATGCTCTCTAATTTTCTAATCGAGCTTTAACATTTTTATAATTGGATCTTAAACAATGTGTACTGTAATGCACAAGCTACAGTCAATATTTGCCACATTTAAGTATATTTAATGGTAACCTTTCAAAGGAGATAAAGGTTATTTCAGCCCGGAGTATCGCTTTAAAGGTGGGGAAAACAAATCTATTTTGGGCTGCTTATGTTTACCTTTGTTAGCCAAACATATGGACACTCACAATATATGCAAGTGAAATGCAAACAAATATAAACAGGTTTTGAATATTTGTTTCATCAGGTCGATTGGCGCCACCAATTTTGACCAAAGTGATTAGATACACACTAAACATAAAGCTATAAATAACAGAAATCTGGGAAGAACTCTTTAATGCATTATTGTTGTGTTTCTGTCGAGTACTTTTGCTCGAAACTCTTCATAGCTGATTACTTTCACCCAGAATTGTATTCCAATGAAGTTAATTAAGTTTTGTTTTTCTGGCTCATAATATAATCATGGGTGTCATCAGGCGTCCACATATTTAACCATACTGGTTGGGGGGAGATTTGTTATTTTCTTGGACTCTATGGAACTGTTCCAAGTGTTGCATTAATTACATCATGGGGTGTTTTCTTTTTTGTTTTTTCTTTCTTTCTTTTAAATGAATGAATCTGGATAAGTATGAACTGGCAGGCTAAATACTCACAAAGAATGACTTCGTAATCACTTCTATAGCTTTTGGTGCACACACTTCGGAAGAGCTGGTACAGCAGCCGCTGACATTATGACATCGGTAGATCACTGTGCACTCCGGGAAGAAAAGTTTGAGCTTTGAGTCTCCTTCTCCTTTAACGTGGACGATTTCAGGCTGAGGATCCCTACAATGTCCGAGTGGACTTTTCTTCATCTCTTCTATATGGTCATATGACTTTAATAAGTCTACAATCAGAAATGAAAGATACAGACTTAGCCTGCTTATATGTCATTTGTTTCAATACTGAAAAGGATAGTCCAAATTGCTATATATAGCATACAAGGATCAACATTCACACAAAGTCCAGAATCAATATAAACCTGTTCAAATGCGCATTGGGCTAGACCGTCACTGTGACGCTGTGAGATTTTTTACTAGACGTCATTAAGCATAAAGATTGATTGTTTATTTATTTCTTTGTTCGATTGTGTTTTAATGCCGTTATAAAAGGGTATTTCACTTATAGCCCAATGGGTGAAGGAAACCAGCCTCAACACCTGGGGTAACAAACAAAGACAAGACGTGACAAATACAGGACAACAACAGGACGCAATACAGACACCACATTACATACTGGTAAATCTATGTAGTACCAATTTTGAGACAAAAGCCGTTGGGGTAATATGCTGGGAAATTGATGTAGTCCCGATTTTGGGATGAAAACTGTTGAGGTAATATACTAAGAAATCTATGAAGTCCCGAATCAGAGATGAAAGCCGTTGAGATAATATACTAGGAAATCTATGTAGCTTCGATTTTCGCATGAAAGCTATTGAAGTAATATACTGGAAAATATATGTAGTGCCGATTCAGAGATAAAAGCGGTTGAGGTAATATACTAGGGAAAATGTGTAGTTCTGGTATTGAGATAAAATCCGCTGAGATAATATACTGGGAAATAAACGTACGCCTGGTCTCCAAATTGAAATGAAAGCTGTTGATATAATATACTTGGAAATCTATGTAGTCCCGATATTGAGAAAGCCGTTGGAGTGATATGCTGGGAAATCTATGTTTTGCACAGTATAAGCTGGGAAATCTATGTAGAACCAAATGTGAGATGAAAGCCATTGAGATAATACACTGGGAAATTTATGTAACCGCGATTTTCAAATGAAATCGGTCGAGATAATATACTGGAAACTCTAAGTATTCATGATTTTCAGATAAAACCCGTTACGGTAATCTACTGAACAATCTATGCAGTGCCGATCTTAAGATACAAGCCGTTGAGATAATATACTGGAGAATATATGTATAGATAGATAGATAATCTTTATTTTTAAACTCGATGACTCACAATAGGTGTATAGTCCCGAATTTGAAATGAAAGCCATTGATGTATAATGCACTGGGAAATTTATGTAGCCCCGATTTTCAAATGAAATCCTTTGAGATAATATACTGGAAAATATATGTATAGTCATGGTTGCCAAATGAAAGCCGTTAAAGGTAATATACTGAAAATTTATGTAAACCCGATTTTCAAATGAAAGCCTTTGAGGTAATATACCGGGAAATTTATGTAGTCCCGATTTTCAAATGAAAATCGTTGGGGTAATGTATTTAGGAATTTATGTAGTCCCGATTTTCAAATGAAAACCGTTGAGGTAATGTTTGCGGAAATCCATTGATGTAGTATACTGGAAAATATATGTATAGTCCCGATTTTGCAATGAAAGCCGTTTGACCGATAATATACTGGGAAAGGTATGTAACCCAAAATTTGGGATGAAAGCCATTGAGGTAATATACTGGGAAATGTATGTAGTCCCGATTTCCAAATGAAATCCGCTGACGTAATGAATGGACATAAAGTTGCCGTGTAAACAAATGTTTAAAAACAGAAGGAAGATGATTGGGATGATGAACAAACTTAGAATAATGATGAGACAACTAAATATGTTTATGTTAGAGAGTGTCAAAATATTATTTTTTTTAAATAAAGGCTGAGTATGATCTAATCTTTTCAATAAAGATATTGCTCTAATAGCAGGTTTTTGGAGTAGGCAAAGGACATGTGTAGGATATGTGTTTCCCCAGAGGGCATTTGCATATGATAAGTAAGGGTACATGAGGGAATAGTACGAATAAAGCTTTCTACTTGAGAGAATGTTAGATATAATGTATGAGGCCGACATTTCTAGAGACTTTCTACAAATGTAGTTAATGTGTGATTTCCCACTTAGTTTATCATTAAATATTATGCCAAGAAATTTGAAGTGGTGGACCTGTTCAATTTGTAATCCGGATGAAGTGAAGAGTAGGATTGTAACATGGAATTGTTTTTTATAAGCATATACTCCGTTTTGTTAATGTTTAATGAAAGGCAATAAGTGTGCAACCAAATTTGCAATTATCCAAGTTCCTGTGTCACAATAGAAAACAAGTCATCTAGATAAGTGTGAGAAAAACAGTGCTGGTGTCATCGGCAAACAGATTTATGTTCAAGAGGTTAGTAGCATTGTTAATATCGTTAATATAAGTTAGAAAAAGAATAGGACCCAGGATTGAGCTTTGCAGAACGCCACATATTATATTTTGTTCCGACGAAAAGGACATCACCAACGTACACACATTGGGAGCCATTTTATAGATAAGTAATTTCTAAACCAGATGTGTGAATTGTCACGGTCACCGTTGTGATTTAGTTTGGTTAGTAATATATTGTGATTAAAAGTATCAAATGCCTTTGACATATCTAGAAAGGTTATTATGCTGTGTATTTTATTTATTTATTTATTTATTTTCTATCAAAATGGTCATAGAGGGAATATGCGGCGAAGGTAGTGGAGCGGAAGGATCGGAAGCCAAATCGGTTATTTTCTAGAAATGCGATAAACATATTTGCAGCTGCTTTTTCAAAACTTTTGCTGAAACACGGAAACATGGCAAGACTGAGATGAGCCTATAGTTGTCAAACCGTTAGCTGTCGCCGGCCTTCAAACAGGCGTAATTTTGCCAGATTTAAGAGCTGTTGGCACTAAGCCTGTACAGAAGGATAGATTTAAAATATGAGAAAGATGGGCAGATATTTATTGAGAAACAAGTCTAATCCTAGAGGAGGGGATACTATCGAGGCCAACCGAACTGGACTTTAAGGAAGAGATAATAGAGGATATATCGGTAGGGGTTACAGCAGAAAAGGCGAATTTGTTTTTGTTTGGTGTGCCTGAGTTATCAGTGATGTTTATGTTAGTATTTGGTATGTGCTTATCAGTAGCTATAGAAGATAAATGTTTGTTAAATTTATTCGCAATTAAACTTTTATTAGTATAGTGCTTTGTCCATCGATTATAAACAATTCAGGTAGTTTAGAGGAATTTTTAGAATGAAAGAGAGTATTAATAACTTTCCATGTATTTTTAATATCCTGATTATATTTGTTGAATTTGGAATCAAAATAGGTCTTGTAGAAATGCTAATCAGATTGTTAAATTTGATTCTATACTGTCTATATAGTTATAGTTTTTTTTTTCATGTACAGAATTAAAAAGACAACTTTTCATCCACGGTTTCAATATTCTGTGTTTAGCTGTATGTTTATAACATATTGGGAAACACTTATTATAAATGAAATGCAATTTCTCTGGAAATAAACTCAAAGATTTTCTAGAAAAACTTCATCCCACTCAACTTTGGATATTTTATCAATAAAGGTATTTTTGTGTTAGTGTTAATGCGGCAATAGGATGTGTTATTATCTGGCGGGGGTACTGAGAGGGGTGTTAAAGATAAAAAATATTGGAAAGTGAGCTGTTAAATCAGAAATATTCAAGATAAAAGATTATTATTGTGGAAATTAGTAAAAATATTATCTATTAACTGTGCTGCCCGAGACTGGACTCTAGTTGGTTTAGCTATTAGTGGATAGAAGTAATATGATTTAAATGTTTCATGAAATTATTCCGTAGAGGATGGTGATCTGTTTTAAATAGATCGACGTTGAAATAACCCATAATTACACATCTTTTATTTTCAAATAGAGTTTTAGCTAAAACAGAACAGAGGTGTTTGTTGAATTTTGAAAAACATTTGTCAGGTGGCCGATAAACAAGTCCAATGAGATAGTGAAAACCCAATGACGCTACTTCAAAAAACATACACTCACATTCGGAATCATCTTCGTCCCAAAACGTCATTTCTTACTTTACATGATTTCAAGTTTTCACTGACATAGAGATGAAGTCCACCACTGCATCTAGTGCCAGGTACATCATACAATGAAAGCCATTGAGGTCATATACGGGGAGATCTATGTAGTTCTCTTCTTCTCAATATTGATAAGGCAATTATCGTTCGTTTTTTATAAATGTTATTAGGTCCTATAACCATAATCACGAAAGAACAATCCGCTTTGGGTTTTGAAGGTTTTGTGAGTTTAGTGCAGACGTCTGGAGATAATATGTTTGCAAAACCTAGCCCTTTCGCTTTCGTCTTAGTAAATTTTAAACTGTCGAGAGGTGTCTAGACTATCAGCCTACCCTACCTTAACCAGTACTCCAAAAAGCAGCCTTCCTTTGCGCAAATCTTAACAGTTACATTTTAACTGATATCACTTAAGAGTGAGTCCAATAGCAGAACAGAAGTGGTAGAACGATATATTACTGCTAAGTGTACTCAAAACGACTCCGCAATGTTAACCTTCACTATCTGGTCTGAATGTTAAAGCGATAGTTGATGTTGAACAGATTGCTCCTCTCAATCCCTTCCTCCCACACACACTTAAGTTTATCAGTAACAGCACTGGCACATCACTCCCAATGTTGTTCCAGTAAACTACTGTCTTAATTGAGAGCTTGGTTAGACCACTGGCGGCTAACATATATTTTAGACATCAATCAGAATGTAAACGGCATTGATTTAGACGCCAGTCAAGAGATAATGGTCAGCTTAGTGATAACTACCACATGCAGGAAACTACACGTTATACGGTATCCACTTAGCTTCCGGTTTGATGCACGGCTTTGAGACGACACTTGAGTCATACTAGAGTCCACACCTGATTCACTCATCTTTACACACTTACATATATTATTTTTTTAATAAATGAAGATTTGCTTGCCTTCTCCGGGATATATACCATATTTTTTTTGTCTTCATTACTTCAAAATATATATACGATAAAAAACGATATATAAAACAATTGCTTGACTTATTACTTGCAGACAGTCCTCTATTCCTGCCAGTACACCAATGAACTTAATGTCCAGATATCTACTCTCAGACAAAGAAAAGTTCTATGCAAATAAATAGTGTGAGTGCCATACCTTCTAGAACATATGAGGCTGGGTCCTGAAGCGCATAATCGCCGTAATCTGTGAAACCCTCCTCGGAATCATCCGCATTTGAGCCCATTTCACGTATTTTTAAATGACCGGACATAGGTTTTATTGTTCGGGCAGTCAATAACTCGTCGATTTCTTTATTTGATATACCTTTACGATCAAAAAATATTCGGAGCAAATCGTAATAACTTCTGGTTTCTGACAATTGTTTTCTGAAATCTCTGAGGCTTACAGGCCGCAACCGTACCTCCTGAAATTGAACATAATATTATCATTAAAATAGTATCAATCAAATACAGAAACCCAATATAATTATGGGAGGAATTTGCCATTAAAATTACAGAATGATTAAGAGCAGTAAAGTCCTGTAATTTATGCTTAATGCTGCAAATTGATTTAACAGTCCAAATACTTTGTGTGTTTAGATACGGTTTGGAGCGATTTCAGCTTCAAGTGGAAATCTTATATCACTGTCCAATGGACCATCATAGTTCAACATCAGGGATTCTGGTTCAATTTTATTAGTGGCACGCTAAACAACATGTTAACAGTTTGTTTCTTTTGTTGTTGTTTTTTTTTTGTGTTACAAAAGCATTGTGTTTTCGGTGGTTTAATGTGTCTTGATTTGTTTTTGTTTTTTTATAATTATTTGGTGGATTCGAAAATAGAGATGACCGCAGCATTCATTACAAACGAACTGATGGACACCGCATCGCTTGGTATACTCTTTATTAAACCTCTACAGCATATACTGTTAAGGACTTTATTAGACTACGACCTATTATTGTATCTTAAGTCAACAATTGTGGTGGAATTTCATAAAAGCCGTTAGCCACATGCGGTATTATTGATACAAATAAATATATAGGAATTTGGAAGTATTTAAAGTAAAACCGATAGGTTGATGTCTTAACATGAGACAATACGTGCTCCAGAGACTAGGCTGGCGAGACATTCAACTAATGGATTAAACACCACCACACGCTTTGGATCATTACTTACTCTATGGTTATATGTAAGACTTCGAGTTTAGTTCTAGTTAGTTTTGTGTCTAAACAAACACTTAATTCTACGTGAGCAGTGCCATGCCTTCGACATATGTTCAGCTACATTCTCCTTGATTTAGCAGCTTTGGACGGTTAGCTAAATAAACGAATGAGCTTAGTCCTCAATCACCAGGGAACAAGTGTTTTATAATTGGTGTACATTAGGTTTAAAGACGTCGACATATTTGTTTTTTTTTCTGATATTAAAAAAAGTATTTTCTTTCGAAGGCAGTGTGTTGAAAGGACAGCGCGCATGCAAATACTTGAATAGATCTTTTTTTATTCTTTTTAATTTACCAATCCATTTGTTGTCTGTGTTTATTATGCACATTACGCTTTCTATCCAAAACACTTTCATCCTTTTTACTACATACTCAAACTAAGATGCTGTATATGTTGAAAACAAAACGATGTTAAACAAAACACTAAGGGATGTACATTTAGTCTGGAAGACTTTTATATGAAATGCAATGGAGTGCACCATCTCTTTACTAACGAAATAATAACTAAACAATAACGTGCATCATTGTATTGCACCCCTGAGCCTGATTATAAATAAATCAAACCATCTCAACAGACATGGCGGCAGAATTTACAACAACTTTCAAAGGTGCCAAATTAATGGTACTAGAACAGCCTTTGTAGGTGAGGGCAAATAGTTTATTCAATGTACTCTATTTGTCTGGGTGAGGAATAATTAAGTGCACTGTGTATGACTGGTTGTAAGATGACGTATTTAGCTGGCTGGGTGAAGTCTCAACATTCTTCTATAGCATAGGGGCAAGAGCCACAGCGCCACACATGTTACAATCTGAGTAGCTGGCGGCTGGGGAGGCATTAGAGTGAAAATATTTGAGGGTCTTTCTCACACATAACATGAGAAACACAAACAAATCACAATTTCACATTTCTTTATCCAATAAAATTAAGACATATTTGTCAGTTTAGTTGTTGAAACACGTTAAACATTTCTGACACCGAGAAGACACATTTGCAATAGCATTATAATTATTGCAAACCGATCGTTGTATTTCTGGCGTGTTTGCCCTATAAAATTAATTACGCTATAAATAAAAGTTATTTTAATTCGATTTAGGTTGCACATTAGCAACGTAGGTTCTGTGAACGCTTATAGTATATATACTATTTATACTATATACCATAAAACTATATACTTTTATGGTATATAAACTGCGAGATTCTTCCGTCATCAAAGAATGATAGTTGGCCCAATCATCATCAGTTAAATATGGTGTTTGTCAGGGGCTTGCTTTAAGACCTCTGTTTAAAAAGTTCTTCTTTATACTATCTATCTATTTTATATTGTCTAAACCGATTATGCTATAAAACAGTTTGAGTAAAGTACATTTGCCTACAATGACGTCATAAAAAAGGCTCAGTCCACACCTCAGAAAAGTTTAGGGGACTCGATCTGAATATAAATATAAATTATTCAGTTTTTGGTGTGTTTGGGGCATATTTTGTTTTGTGAAACTCAAATTTGAATACACACCTTTGCACAGATTGCAATATTCTAACATGTCGTTATTCAAAGGTCTATTTTGATATTTAGGCTTTAGGCCCTATATATATAAAATTACATTATACAATTTTAGAGATCGTAACTCTGAATGATTGGTTTTTACATCATAAAATAGGAAGTGATTGTACATAATAGGTTGAAAAATCAGAGTCCGCCGATTTTATGTTATGAGCTTATTTAGGTGATTGGGTCGTTTTGAATTGGATTAGGTTTAGGGGTTCATGGTATATTATTAAAGATCATTGTAGATAAAGGCAATTAACTGTTTTCCGTGCAATACAAAAACACATTAAAAAAGGGAAAGTAATTAACAGTGTTTTGTGCAATGAACAAACGCCTAAAAATGGTGTCACACTACATATTCAAGTCGACAGTGTGGACTACGGTCAACCGTTTGAACACAGATAAACTCCTATCTAGCAATAGGATCCTGATGATGGCATAATAAATGCTGAAATATTGAGTCAAAATGAAGTTATCGTTTTTCGGAATTACACTACTTGTGTATTATAGCAATGGTGTATTGTGGCGATACACACAGACGAGTCACACACTTTTCGTAACCTTATTGAATTAGGTCTAGAAGGCATGTCGTTTCATTCTTACTGAATAAGTTACCCACATCCTTTATCGGGAAATACGAATGTATTGTAGACCTAGATAAACGACATCCCATACACACAGCAAGCCCACTATGAAACTTGTTAAAATCCTGGAGACAACCAATCGGATCACTTAACTCACAACCAGGTCAGCTATAGAACCAAATTTTAATTAAGAACCTCGGATTATATTGAACATAATGACGTCACAGTACACGAGTTGTGTACTCTTCAAGCTGGTCCTAGCTATGATAAGATATATAATTCAACATTTGTAACAAACTTAATTTTGTTTATATTTCGACAAATGCTGAATATCCATTTCGACTTGATTCGAACAAAAAATTGAACTATTCAGTTTGTATAGTTCCGAAGATATACATAACTCCACTTTGTTTGGATCATGACATTGTGCTCTTTCGTGAAGATCATTTTACACACTAAAGTTTTGATTTAGACTAATGATGTTAATAAGACAGCAGGACAACTGTCTGACGAAAGTTTAATTTAGGCAGCAAATTAAAATTCATTCTTTCTTTCACATTATTTCTGTGTATATCTGTAAACTATTTATTAGACAATTCAGTAATTATTTACTACACACATGAACATTGTCAAAACACTATATATTTATATACCTACAATAGCAATAGCATACTGGTATATCATGAGATATTTTCAGAAACAATGACCATATGAAATATTACTTCAAAGTTTCTCACACTTACCTTATAAATATCCGAATGGAAGAATTGAGCAGGAAAGTGTTCATTTACACCTGTCACCACTTTGTTCACAAAATAAGCTCCGCAAGAGGCGAACATTACAAACAAAACACAGTGTCCAAAGAATCGCACCATTTTTAGCGTACAACAGTCCCTGAATGAATTGTAGGATAAATTGTTCGACTTGTTTTCTTCCCTTACCCTCTGGTGACAGCTCTCACATAACCTGTATGGGTCGGAAGAATAATGTAAGTCAATATATCATCGCACAAATAAATAAACATTTCAACATAAATTTGGATTTCTAATGCCTGCGTTAATGCTTACAAGCTAAGATGTTTCTGGCAAGAGACTGCTTCAAACAAGTCATCCCCCAATACTTCATCGAATAACTTAAACACATTTACCTCTGTAGACATGTTATAAAGACATATCCTGCATAAGGAACGCAAGCTATTAGATTTGCTACATGGTTCCTTTTTTAAGATTGTTCACATCCACGTCAGCCATTGCACCTGTGTTCCAATCCAAAGTCGTCCTTCCAGATTTGTACTGTGTTGTGCTAATAGTTGTTTCCGGAGTGGTTAACCCATGGTTAGGAAGATATATCCTCCTAAAGAACGACCATTTTAACTAAGCAAACGAATGTTGAGTAGACCTACACTCAGTGTACAAGACCACCCATATTAAACTACAACAACTTCCCCGTTAACAAGCCGCTTTATATAAACACGGCAGTGGAGTTCTCTCTCTTGGAGTGTAAATAATGCTTTTAGTTGTGCACACGTGCCAGCTGACCACTGGTCTCAAGTGCTTGACATCACTAGTTCAGACCACCAGAGACCTTTTCAAAACACATCTACAACTAGCAGACAAAGCTTTAAAACACGACTGATTCTAGCAAAGACCTACGTCTTCACGCTCCAACTGCAAGCGTTACAGTCATAAATAACATTGTGTTGTTTTTTGGCGCAAGGTTTTTATGATCAATTCCCAGACTTCAAACCTAACCTATCTTATATATAGACCAAACTTATTTTGGGTAGAGTAAAAACTAGACGAGTGTTAGTAGAAGGCGTGAATGGAAAGGTATCTGTAAGAACCATCAAAAAGACATGTGTTCTATTTGCAGGCAATGAAATGTTTACCGAAAACCTCTGTAACTCTAGAAAACGTTTGATTGGAAAATCTGTTTTTATTGCTAAACACATGACTTTCAAAGGACCATGTTGTCTCCTCTAAAAGAGAGCACTAGTTTCCTATATATCCATCACCATGTTTCCTGTTGTCTGCAGTTTAGATATTATGAAATGTGTCGGGCTTTCGATATGTGAATTGTTTGAACACTTGGAAAGTAAGTTTCACACTGAACACGCATTGATAACAAATCTAGAAGCGGTGTTAGACAAACAGTTAAATGAGTTCTGATGTGTTTTGACAATTCAAGATTACATGTCACTTAATTTCGAATAGCTGTTTTAAAAATAGATCCTAAACTATTAATCGTATTGCTGACAACCTTACCTGATCGGCCCCAATTAACCTGGTACTCACAAACACCATGAGCAAAAGCTGATGTAACTCTAAGAAACACATTGCTTACATTCCTTTTATCACAATTTATAAATAATTACGGATCCGTGAAAAAAATAACTAGTTTTAAAGATGCAGTGTATTGGAGCGGCGGTTAGTGGCAGCGTATCCTGAGTTACGCAAGTAAAAATAAAACCACAGGCTTGGCGCGTTTTCATCAAGCTGAGCTGTCACTAGATGGCTTATAACAAAGATAAAGCCATTTTTATTGTCTGTATCTTATTAAGATCGTGATGATAAACTCGTCGCTTCCTGGTCTCATTCATAAATTGCCTTTCAACCTTTCGTTATAAGTGCTATTAAGTTGTTATTGCGTCAGTCAGACAGCATGTAAACACAAACGCACATGTGCTGTCTCTACATATTCTATATAGGGCAGCTGAGTAAAACTTCAATCCTTGAGAAACTCATCATTCTATTCGCTCACATGAGCCGAGGTTAATCTTATGTTTATCCTGTCTTTGTGCAAGAGATTCAAACGAATACAAGTGAATGGGATGTTTTGTTTTTTACGAAAATGCTGGATTATTGAAGCAAATACAATTAAAAATTGATCGTTCCTTTGCTTCCAAAGCTGCACCAAAAATATCCGTACATGCATACGCATGTGTGTTTTGAGATATTATATTGTAACTGGAAAGTAAACCAGAAACGAAGAAGTAAAGAAAATTGTAGGAGATTAGCAATCCCTTCATGACGGTGTATTGTATATGTATTACATGATATAGCCATTAGTACAACTATTTACGTTTACACAAAAACTTCTGCAGAATAACAAAAAACCCATAAAATAGCGTTTATCAAGCTAATAACCAGTCCTGATTAATGGAATTGTGGGTTACAGTGTAGAGGATAACTTATCACCCAGCTAACATACACCACTAATGTAAACAGTCAGAGTAATAGGAGAGCAATAAGGACAAGTAAACTACGTTTTTAAGCAACACATCAAAACATTTGTGGCACAGATAGCTAACGTTTACCTCCATTATTCATGTACTGAATTTTACAGCGGTTTTAGTTATATGGTGAAGTGAACAGGCGCTGGACAGACTCCATATATCAGATTCTCAAGGCAGAGTTTAGACTATAGGAAATATAGAACGGTCCTGAATTAGCATGTATTGAATAGTAATTATATTTTATTAAAAATATAACAAGGTTTTTTGTGTACTTCTGTATTAGAAAAATATGGAAAGCAATCAATTAGAAAGACTGGTTCTGTTCCATCGTTATGTAGAGATTGTGACTAGGGATCTTTTATCCACCTGATTTACCTTCATTTAAAACTTTCTTACACTCGATTTACCATTATTAATAGCCAGTCCCCAATCCTTACATTCGATTTACCTTCATTTACAGCCAGTCACCAATCCTTACACTCGATATACTTTCATTTATAGACAGTCTCCAATCCATACATTCGATTAAGCTTCATTTATAGCCAGTCTCCAATCCCTACATTCGATTTATCTTCATTTATAGCCAATCTCCAATCATTATACCCGATTTACCTTCATTTATAGACAGAAATCTCGAAACAAATACCTGATTTACCTCTATTTAAAGATAGAAGTCATTCAGACAATACACCTGATTTACCTTCATTTATAGAAAGGAGTCCTCAGACAATACACCTGATTTACCTTCATTTATAGAAAGAAATCCTCAGAGAATATACCTGATTTACCTTCATTTATAAACAGAAGTCCTCAGACAATAAACCTGATTTACATTCATTTATAGACAGAAGTCATCAGACAATACACCTGATTTACCTTCTTCATTCATAGACAGAAGTCTTCAGACAATACACCTGATTTACCTATATTTACAGACAGAATTCTTCAGACAATACAACTGATTTACCTTCATTCATAGTCAGAAGTACTCAGACAATACACCTGATTTACTTTCATTTAAGGACAGAAGTCTTCAGACAATACACCTGATTTACCTTCAATTATAGACAGAAGTCATCTGACAATACACCTGAATTACCTTCATTTATAGACACAATTCTTCAGACAATAGACCTGATTTACCTTCAGTTATAGACGGAAGTCATCAAACAATACACATGATTTACCTTCATTTATAGAGATAAGTTTTCAGACAATACACCTGATTTACCTTCATTTATAGACAGAAGTCTTCATACAATACGCCTGATTTACCTTCATTAATAGACAGAAGTCTTCATACAATACACCTGATTTACCTTCATTTATAGAAAGAAGTCCTCAGACAATACACCTGATTTACCTTCATTTATAGGCATAAGTCCTCAGACAATACACCTGATTTACCTTCATTTATAGGCAGAAGTCCTCAGACAATACACCTGATTTACCTTCATCTATAGAAAGGAGTCCTCAGACAATACACCTGGTTTACCTTCATTTATAGAAAGAAATCCTCAGACAATACACCTGATTTACCTTCATTTATAAAAATAAATCCTCAGAC
>JAVFBW010126635.1:0-14222 GCA_034783835.1 Mopalia ciliata
TTGGAATCCACGTCAGAGCGCTAACAACACACGTGAGCTATGTGGAATCCACGTGAGAGCGCTAACAACACAAGGGAGCTATGTGGAATCCACGTGAGAGCGCTAACAACACAAGGGAGCTATGTGGAATGTACGTCAGAGCGCTAACAACACAAGGGAGCTATGTGGAATGCACGTCAGAGCGCACAAATACCAGCGAGTTTAATACTTGGAATCGTCGTCAGATCACATTCAACATGCACAAGGGGCTATTTGGAAACCAAATAAAGAGCCCAATAAATCAGCCAGTTATTTGGATCTTATTTGATTTAATAAATTACACTATTCCGAGTGTGTTTAAAACTCCACCGTTGACACTTTGTTTATCTGTTTTGCTATTTAATCGGGAAATTCATACGGACTTTATATTCTGCTCTGGTTGTACATGAAAATATTTCGACCAGAAATTAATAAAAAGCCAAATCCACTTTTTCGTTTCATTCTTTATTAATTATTCAGGCATATTATTATGAAGAACACTTCAAAACGTTCTTTTTCTTATAATACAATTTACAAAAATGGTCAATATGCCACTTGGAAAGTAGCGTCTAAATTGAACAAAATATACAAACATATCAGCGCTATATTTACTTTTACTCAATCTTTCATTTAGTACAGTCTCTCTCAACAGTCATACAATTGCGACCAAGCAAAAATACGGTATGATAATATGTACAGTATATGGTTCACAGTAACCATACAATATAACATGAGCTTTTTGTTTCGACCAATGGAATAATATAAACTTTGGCATACGTATAATAATACAGCTTATCAGGGAATAATGCGAAGGAAACAGTATACATGTAGTAAACACAATACTTCAGCTTTAACACATTACTATGCATGGTATTTAAGGTTAAAATATTTAACAGTTAATATATGGACAAGCTTGATATTAATATATGAACAAGCCTAATGTTAATATATGAACAAGCTTGATGTTAAGATTTGAACAAGCCTGATGTTAATATATGGACAAGCTTGATGTTAAGATATGAACAAGCTTGATGTTAAGAGTTGAGCATGCCTGATATTAAGATTTGAACAAGCCTGAAGTTAAGATATGAACAAGCTTGATGTTAAGATTTGAACAAGCCTGAAGTTAAGATATGAACAAGCTTGATGTTAATATATGAACAAGCTTGATGTTAAGATTTGAACAGGCCTGAAATTAAGATTTGAACAAGCCTGATGTTAAGATATGAACAAGCCTGATGTTAAGATATGAACAAGTCTGATGTCAAGATATGAGCAAATCTGATGTTTACATATAAACAATAGTAAGAAGCAAGCTCACATAACTAAGAATTTTTAGGGAACTTTTTTAAAATCAAGTAGCACACTGTGACACAGTCTGCTGCTTATTTAGCCTATAGTTCATGAAAAGGTTGAATACGACAAAGTCGTTCAATGAATCACACTTTATTCATCTTTAAGGAGACCTCTTGGGACAGTCCAAACTCGAATTTCCCCTAGGATACAGGCAATACCTTCATACAGTCTCAGTGAGGAATTGTTTACCATGGTAACTTGTTATTTACCTACAGGATTTGACCTCTCGTAATAACGTCACTTTGTACCTGAAGACTTTACAGGTAAATTATAATGTATCAAACCAAACACTACCTTTACCATAAATGCAGAAAAAACAATTGCAAATGATTATTTACACAAATTTAAAAAGCAGTTTCAGTTACTTGTAGACCGAATCCACAAACACAAACATTTTATGTGTAAATACTAAAATTGAGAACTTGGACTAAATTCATTTGAATTAATTACGCACGTTGTAGATGTGTTGTATATACATGAATGTTTATGGTTGTAGTCATGGAAACCTAGACCGCCATAAGTTCACACACACGGAGATGTTCATATTCAAATAGCCTCATGTAGTTTTTATTCTTAACACATGTGTTGTACAATTAAAAAACACAATAATTCTGGAACATAGTGCAACAATTTCTCAGGCTTTAAAGTGTAATTTCGTCGACATTTTATACAGTTATTATACTGTTTTCAGTAGATGATAAAGTATTTTCCCATACTGTCTTCTTCCTTTGTCTGCCTATAAATCTAACCTATACTGGGTTCACAATTGCAAAAATGCATTTGTCCAAATCACATATATATCTTTGGAATAAAATTAGGAATAAAATAAATGTTAACCCTCCGGAGATTTGGAAGTTGTAATGTCGATAGACGCCTAAGCGTAATTTACAGCAAAAACACCACAAATCTTGTCAACTTTTATAAGTTTGCCTTGGAGTAGCCTTTAAGCTCACCATGATCACAAAAAATAACATGTTTATGAATTGTTACATTTTGTTCCAGATTGTTTAGTTATAAGGTCATTTTATATCAGCATCCATTTTCAACCTAGAATTGTCACGCACTCAGCGATTGACCTTTTAACCCTTCTGTCCATCCAGTATAATGTAAAACACTACAGGTGCCTGGGTTCTTGTTGGATAAACCTTTCTGGACGCATCTGGTTTAACCCCAAGTTTATAACATTCCCAGAAAGGTTGTCTTATCGAAAACCTTTTCTGGACGCATCTGGTTTAACCCCAAGTTTATAACATTCCCAGAAAGGTTGTCTTATCGAAAACCTTTTCTGGATGCATCTGGTTTAACCCAAAGTTTAGTACATCTCTTTTTTGCACCGTAGGCTTATAGAATGCTTTAGTATACATTAAAGGGGGGTTGACTATTTTTGGATTCACCGCCAATAATAACATGAAGCCGGTAATGTCACTCCAATGTTCCAAAGTTCGTTGCCCATTTTAAATGCTTATCCTTCTACTAATAATCAAACAGCTCCGTTTCAAGCAATCAAACGATATGCCCTCTTGTTGTACCTATCCACTGTCATTGGGATTCACTTTCATTTTTAAGCAGGAGACAGTTAAACTGTTCGTGTAAATCCCCTGGTTGAGACATTATGCAACGACCTGACAAGCGCACAGACTCACTGAAGGAAAACTACACGATGACCATAATCAAGTGTGGAGTGTTGTACACCAGAGACACAACAGAACTGTTCACATCACTTCACAATTTGAGTTCCTCTATCTCGCTGTGGAACCTCCAGACCCCATCATTGTCCGCACAACAAGGTCCAATAGCCCGAATATAGTCAGCAAACTGATACCAAGGTACAATGCCAGGGAGGAGCCGATGTCACCTATAAGAACAATATGCACAATTTTTTAGTTGAAATCTTAAATAAGCTAAGATATTCATTTGGCGTGAAGAAAATAACGTTCCATTTAGGCTTTGTGACCGAAACCGAATGTATCCTGTAGGAACATTATTACTAAATTCCAATAAATGATCACTCAGTCAATCAATCCAAGTTAATTCCTGACATAACATCCGTAAATCAATACATTTAATAGATTACAGTAGTCTGAATTTTCAAGAAATTACTCTTTTGTTCTTAAAAATATACTATTGTATGAATTTGTATCCTAGCTTTTACATGATGAACAAATTGTCTCCCTTGGCTCATTCTCCTCCAACAATCCCGAATGTCATGTATCGACCTCAAATGGCCACGTGATCATACTTACACGCAAGGGCTATTAACCCATAGGTCTCCTCGTGTGTAATTACCGTCTCGGTTAGTTCCGGAAAATACACCTCCAGCTGGAGAAAGTTATTTCTGAGGGTTAAAGAGCAGAGAAATACATTAGGAGGAAATCATAGTTTTCTGAGAATTCCAAAGGGTTGGATATCAATACAAAATGTTAATAAGAAATTGTTCATTTCTAAGGTTTCCATTTTATCAGCATGATTATTATAGAGCTAATTTCAAAGAAAACAGTTTTCCTCGAATCCATGTCCAATCTTAGACAAAACCCTCTAAAATATGCCCTGGGGTTGTAGTGATTTTGCAGATTGCACAATGTAATTATCTTTTTGTTCCTTTTCTCCATACGTTTTTTTAAATATTTTCTAAAGGATGTTATAAATTCGATAACCACTATTCTAGGTACATTAGTTGCAACACCTAATAATAATACAAATACTTTTTGATAGATGAAAATATCCACAACAAATTATATTGACCAAAACAATGACTTATTGTTCTCCAATGAAACCCTTAAAACTGAATCAACATCAATTTGCAGTTTAGATTTCTATCTATATTGTATTTTTTAATCTTTGATCTATTACTCATCTTTTTATCAATATTAAAGTTTATTTAGAATATGAACTACCACAGAAAATGGTTCCACAGTGTGTTGCTCCTTAATTATATAATTCGGCTTCACTTAGAATTCAAATATATTTAAAGATTTTACATACTATATACCAGAATTGTGTGTCTAAAAAAAATAATACTATTATCTTTATTTTATACTCACAGATAAAACTTCCCGTTTAGCCTCGAGCCCCTATGATAGTCGTCGAGTTCAGTCTGTAGGTCGTTCAGGGTAGATAACTGCTCCTCGACCCTCTCACTCAGTCCTTCTACCGTCTTTTCCAGAGCTTCGAACCTCAGTGAAGACATCAGTTTATTCTGATCGGTCTGTCCCAAGCCAGTGAAATCTTTCCATCGATGACCAATAGGTTCTAAATATTGGGAAATTTTTCTCCCTGTCTCCAAAAGAGTGGATACAATCGTTCTTAATTGAAGCAAATGTGTCTGGAAATAAATTAGAAGGTACCATTATTTATTAATATGAAATAGTATTCAATGATGACATGCAAAACTTGATCAGATTGTTCTGATCTTTAAGGTGAAAGTGTCAACATCGAACACCTTGATCATTTTAATTATTTCGGCCAGCTGGTCGCTGTGATATTTCTTTTATTGAAGAATTGCCAAAGTGTGCATTAGTATCAGCAAGTTGAACAAAGATGAAAATATACTAGTCACCCCGACAGGACAATAAATCGTATAGATTTGACAATTGAACAGAGCTGATGTATACTGTCTGGCCATGTGACAATCGCAGATAATGTTACAATCATTTACAAGATACATCTGGCGCCTGATGTTTTACTTTGATGTCAAATCCCCAAGAGACCCCTATCAACTGTGGCTTCGATGAACAGTTATTTCACCAGAAAATCTAATTACACTGGACTCAAACGTCAGAATGGACGATAAAGGAATTGTCACCTTTCCCGACCAGGACTATGGTTTTAAAGAAATGATTAGTTCCTTCTCAGTCAGTCTATGGACCCTTATTTCCCTATTTTCATTTTGAGACAACTCCATGTCCTGATCTGGCGCCAAGTTAGATTTCACAAACACCCCCCACTGCTGGCTCTATAGATTAATTGGCACAAGAATATGGTAAAGAGATCGATAAAGCAAGGGTGATGCCACAGTCTTATTTCATCCTGACATATATGATATCTATCCAAACTAGTTCCTTTACTCTTCCAAAAGTTCATTCAATCAAAGAACTACCACTAACATTATAAATCAGTAAGAAAAAAAAAAACAATGAAAAGAAAGTTTACAACGTTTGGTAATAGCATAAATTATATCATATGTTTTTTCTTTTATTTTAAATTATTTCTTTTATCTTATTTGCAGAAATGAATATTCTGCAATTTATGATGACAGGATAACCTGTGCACGAAAACGTGTAATAGAACAAGTTAACTAAAAAATAATTGCACAAGAACGTAGAAGCAGACCATGCGTGCTACATACCTATTACTTTTTACAGGCTTCATACACTTAACGTTGGTTTGCTCAAACATGAGATAAAAATATATTTAAGGGACTTTTCCTTATGTCGGTTACAGATGGATTAGCATGTCTGAGAATTAAACAAGGCTATCCAAATATAGCCACAGATCAAAATGACCAGGTGGCGGTGACGGCAAAGGCTCACATCACATAATGCTTTAATGTTCACCAAGACAATGTTCTAACATAGATTAACAGCGATAAAACATTCTTCAAACAACCATGGTCTTTTGCTAGGCGTCCAGTACAAAGGTATAGGACATGAACAAGACGATCTCTTTGTGGATCGATCATAGATAGTTTAGGACCGTATGTCTGGTTCACTAAGAAGTGTATTTTTTAAAATAAATATACAGATGCAAGCAAAAAAGTACCAGTTAACAAATATTTGTAGCAAAATGAGAAGCAAATCCCAGGAAAACAGACCATACGCTTTTTTCCAAAATTGAAAAAATAGTTCATACTAAGAATCTCAAAGGAAACATGAAACTTACCTCTGCTAATGAAACTTTTGCTTTTAATCTGTCGTCATTTATTTTTTCGGAAAGTTCTGTCTTCTGAAATCGATTTTGTTTATACTTGATGGCTAGGTCTGCTAAATTCTGACTCAATGACTTAATCACTGATTGCAGATTTGTTAAGGTGGACTCAACGTTGTGAAAAAATACATCCAGTTCATGGTCAATTTTTTCTATATATGGCTTCATTTCGTCCAAAGTCTCTGACAATTCTAAGATCTTTTTTCTTCTCGGAATATAGGATTCATCCAAAGATTTTAACACAGAGAATAGCTGGGGCAAAGGATTTTCTTTCAAATATTTCACATTTCTGAAAAATGCAGTCAAATTTTTTATAAGGTCTTCAGAGAGTTTTCGACGGTCACCTGGTACAATCCGAGGACTGAGCAAATCCGTGATGTTGGAGATGACATTATAGTTCTGTAACAACGAATCCTTTATGAATTGAGTGAGATTTAAAGATCTATCCACTTTCTCCGTGTAAAAAGCCTTGGATTCCTTAAATTCACGGTATTCCTGCCCATATCCTTCCAACAAATCCGTTCTAAACCTATCAATACCGTTGGTGACCTCAACAAAAAAGCCACTGTATTTTGAAGACATCCCATGCCGTGGTACAAGACGGTCAATTTTTCGCAAAATTTTCCATAGTGTATCGTTAGCTTCGGAAAACTCAAAATTTCTGATGTCTTCAATAACATTTTCCGCTTGGAGGATATCGTCCATGTTGTCTTCAATATGCCTGGTCACAGTCTCCTGACAAAAGTCCACATGTCGGGATTGCAAGAAAGCGTCATGGTGGACACTGGTGGATCTTCTCAACATGTCTAGAGCTTCCTGAAGATTTTCAAACGCGTTTTCATAGCGTAAGGTATCTTCTTGCAGTGGTGCAAACATTTTAAAGATGCTGGACTCGGTGTCATTAAATCCAGCCAGGATCTGATCCAGAGTTTGAATGTCGTGTTCCAAGAGAACTTGATCTGAACGGTGATAGATATCTCGGGCTTGCTGGAAATTGTGTTCCAAAACACCACCCTTGTTAAGCCGCTGTAGACGACCCTCTGCCGCATATACTGGTAGTCCAGCCTCTGATAGGGTGATGTCATACTCCGTGAAATCACAGTAACCAGGACACGAGGTCACCCGCTTGTTCTCGTTTAGACGAGCTGAAAACGCAACCAAAATATATGCAAAAGAACTTCAAGATATTTGATTAAAATACTTAAACAAAAACTCTTCTTAGGCAATATTCGGAAATTAATTTCAATTTTATTTTTGAGAAGCCTTACACTCTTATGTAGGTCAAATGTTATTCTGTTATGATCTAAATCAAATCTTACCTTTAACTTTAACAATACAGGTGAAAAAATCTCTGGCACTGCATACTTTCATTTTACCTGAAATAAAAGAAAAATCATTGTTATTTTATCTGGTAAAAAAAAAAAAAAAAAAAAATCATGAAGAGTCAGAAATGTGTATATAAATTATTTATCCACAATTGGTGAGAACTGTCGGCTCTAAAAAGCACCCTTTAAAGGGAAAGACAACTGTTTTTTGGGCTAAACTATGCTATATTTCCAAAGACAAACATCTGTATTGCACTTGCATTCGAGTAAGCCTAGCCGTTAATTAGTTAATTTAACAGGGGGGACTGATGTCATTGTTCAAAAACACGGTCGGTCACCAGTGTGTCCGTTTGCTTATGGATGCATTGGTAGCATCTGTAACAACACAGCGTATACACAAGGTTGGTCATCCATGTGCAATGTTAATCTGTGGTATACATATCAAAATAGCTATTTGGGTAATATATAGCTTAGCATGTTTCCTGCTAACATGCTGTTTTAAAAAATCCGGTTTTTAGTACCAGGTTGATATGTACAAACGGTTGTTTGTTGTTGGGGTTTCGCTTGGGGACGGAACCCTCACTTTCGGCTTTACATTAAAGCATCCACCAGTGCAGGCAATAGCGGACAGCCACGACTAGATGATATAACTACCGTGTTTTGGAATAATGACATCAATGTCTCTTTTTAAATGAACTAATTAACGGCTATGCTAATTTTATTGTATGTGCAGTAAAGATGGTTGTGTTTGAAAATGTGTAATAAAAATTATAACTTTAGGTCGCAAAACAGTTGCCTTTCCCTTTAACTAACAAACTATAAAAAAGCGAACAAAAATCAAGTTCCTTTAATTCTTATGGACAACGCAAATGTGAACAATTCTCCGTTTCTTTGTAATGACGGATTTCTGGATCTAAAGGCATGTGTTTGTCTTTAGCCTATTCAGTTTTATGGGGTTTCCTTGTGTAGACGTCTACGATAGGACATCAAAGGATGTGTTTGTTGAGAGTAGACATTTGAACTCAAACCAGGTATCCATGCTTAAAGCCTATAACATCATGTTATTTGTCGCTATCGATTTTAATCCATCAAGAGACTGGATATTAGTTTCTTTGTGAAATCAAATCAACTTGCATTAGCTTTGTTCCAGCGACCATGCAAGCTTAAAACAAGTCTGCTGAAAGAAGAATGGTTCACAGTGCTCTTTCATTTTCTCTTTAAGTTATATCCATTGTTCAACATGGATCCCATTGAATTGTCTTGTAGGTGGAAACTCATTAGAGCCTAGACACATAAAGAATAAACATGGAAATAAAGCTTATCTCAAACTTGAGTGTCTGTATATCATTTGTTTGTTTTGAATATCTTTGTATTTATTTGTCTGTTGGCTAAAATGTTGCCCATATATAGGGTTACTAAGAGGATTAATTAATTCATGGATCTCCTGATGCCTCATTAATATTATCTATTACTTAAAAAAATTTTATTATTCAAAAGACAAGTTTTTATTGCTGCCCATAGTATTTGCTTAAAACTGTCATCCGTTATTGCAGTCTAAATCAGTCAGCCACATTCTGTGCTAACCCTTACCGCCATTGATGTTCCAGTGTAGAGGCTTTGTAGAACAGTTACATCTCTTCATTATCATTTCCTCTTCATAGTCCACCAGGCAAACACTCCTGTTGTATGGTTTCGAGTTGGAGGAGACACAATTAGCTAACGTGGACGGTCGATGATGTTCCTGATTTAACAAAGGTAATAAAAAACACAATTAATCAAACTTTAAAGGTATCTTTCTTAAAGGTTTTCACATTGATGAAGATGAAGAATATATCAAAAACATATACATTTTAAGACTTATATACCAACTATAATAGACCTTGTTCATTTTATTAAAAGACATCTTTAAACATATATTATATTATATTATATTATATTATATTATATTATATTATAATAATATTCTATTAAACATTTAATACTTTTGACATTTCTACAATTCCACAATTTACGATTTTGTTTCTATTTTTATCCAGTAACGGTCCGTATTAATTTTGTATTATTAATGAAGCACTACCGAATTTGATAGTGTATACACGAGAAACATTGATGAAGATATCATATTTCTAAAGTTTGTTGTGATTATTTGAACGATCTAATCCCACGCATTCACTAGTTAACCTGATACACAAAAGAGACCACTGTTTCGTGTTAAGTATTCCACAAGGTCATTACACGGCGAAAGAATCCAATTAACGATCTGATTTAATCAATGGACAAGTTAGCCCTTCAGATGGTACGGGTCAGTTGTCAATGACGTCTTCTATTAAAACCCACTCACCGTAACTTTCTGGATCATCAAAGTCGTAAAAGAGCCTACAGGGACATTGACACCTTTGGCTTCTACTTCCGGTAAAACCGTTGAGTCATGAACAGACACTCTCACCCCTACCGATGACTTCCGTCCAAACAGATACTCATAGTGTTCTACGTTGAGCAATAAAGATAATCCAGCATTCTGACCTGAAAAAGAGAATACACCATCTTGTAGATAGAGTGAACATCGGCATGGGTTCTGCAGGAGGTTTCTGCAGGGTGAGACTCTGTCATTCACTGTCACAACAACAATTTGGATAGTTCCAGTTGAACGAATTTCTAGGGTGTTTATTAGCGAGGCAATTATAGGATACTATGAGATGAATTCGGACATGATGTTTGACGCTTCCGTTATGTGGTTGGTTGAGTTGGTTTACGCAGATCTAAGGACAACACCTAGCCGATCTATCGGGCATCGTCTGATTGCCCTGTCTTGTCTTTTTTGTGTTACCAGTGACGTCGATGGCAGAAGTAAATAGAAGTGAAATATACTTAAGTACTTCATAACATACTAATTAAACACATGGTTGTGTACATCGACTGAGTTTTCTAACAAATGATCGAAAGATGGCAACCTAACGACATTTGTTCAGATCAAATTGTACGATGTTAGATTTAAGTCCATAAACTGATTATGCTAATCATTGTTATAGTATTGTATTGTTTAAGTAAGTCAAACAAATATTTGTAATAAAACGAAAAAATTGCATCTGGATCTATCAGACACCATTTCTGAAGAAAACAGAGAAAAAGCAAGTTATTATCTTTTCATCTAATCTGTCTTTTATTTCCGGTGTCGAGAGAAAAGTGGACGATATTAACTATTTAGTGCACAAATTAGCTTTGTTTTCGAGACATCAGATTTGACCAAAGATGCTGAGTTTAATTTGAAATTTTTTGTCGAACATTGGTTGGATGACTTTCAGGGGAGATAATTTGATTAACAAATGTATTAGTTGATTAGCCTGAGGAAAGTGCCGAAGCCAGGAGAACTAATCAGGCTGAGCTTCCTGTGGTTGACAGTAAATCCTATTAGGGGGAACGTCAGCACGTAGAGAATCTTAATCTGTCATACTCATGTGAGAACCAGACTAAGGTGATCTCTTTTAGGATTAAGGCTAATTTCAACATGAACCTTCTTTCAAAGAAGAAAAACTCCGAATGATCAAGTTCTGGACTCCGGATGTAATTTGAACATTCTTTAAAGCTATCTCCTACAAACGGATCAAAGCACAACCATTTGTTCTCATCTTTAAAAAAATATCCAATGTTTATAGTTTCGCTTGCTCCCGGTAACTTGGAATATAAGCTTTTCTAAAAGAAAAGCGCTATTTATGAACCCCGAAAAATGAAAATACCAAAGTTCAAACAGTTGTGAAGAAAAAAAGACGTTTGGTATATTTTATAAGTAATATTTTGGGTTTTATTCCAACAGTATCTACTAAACGCTTTTTGATGCTGAAACAATAATCAATTTACATTTGTCAATTCTGGCTTCTTTATATATCCTGACAAGTCTGGCAAGCCAAACGTCCCAGATTGGATTCGCTTGAAGACATGCAATTCTTACTTTTCTAGATTCATAAACATGTATCCATGTTTAATTATTTCGTTGAACATGTAACTGTGTACTGCCATATGTTCATGTATTTTTAATTATATACTGAAATGGTAATTTGCAATTCTCTAACAACTCCTCTTAGCTTTTTCAAGTTCTTGTTGGGAGTTAAAACTGTTATCTGGAATTGGCTACTTTGTACCTGACCATTAAATCAGGAGATTTTGTTCTTTATTCGTTATCTAATAAAATAATCTATGAAGCAATCTTAGAGGATTTGGACATTTTTCAGATTTGGACAGATAGCGATTCGAAGTCTTCAATTCGACATTTAGTAGTGTTTACTGAAAAATCAGTGTGAGTCAAAGACAATTTATCCCACACAGGGAGATTAAAACAAATTCGATCAAGATTTAAGAAGACCCCCTTATTTTCTTGGCGAGCTATTGATCTGATTAGTAGATGTTTGCTGTGTAGAGACAATCCTTTGCTAAAACATGATTGCCAAACCCAATTACAACAAGACCTGCTCTGTATGGACCCCTACTGACAGCAGCAGACTGACATCTAAGCCGCTAGTTAACTATAACATTTCCCCCGGGGGGCAAACCCAGTCTCTTCTGCGCTCCACAATGTGCCAGCGGGTCTAAAACAAAAGACAGCTTGTATCCGTTTGATAAAACCTTTATTTCCACGGAAATATGATAAGCCTCATGATCAGATAGGAGGCCTAAATTGAACGCACTCTTTACAATTAATGGAAATCGGACAGAGTTGAGTTTTAGTATCGATTTCCCAAAGTGAGCCTGAACACAGAGGAGCTAATATTTCCCACGTCACTACAGCGCTTCTTATGGCTCACAGGCCAAATATAAGCGTCATTTGTAGTTAACTAGATGGGCATAATGACGTGAAGAGAACGACTGGTGCAATGTCCAATGTCCAATTAAAATTTTCTAATAAGTTTTAAGAGATGTTGATGTGGAATAATTCAGCAATATGTCCCTTGTGAAGCTCACGGCTGACTCTAAAAGCACCCAGGAGAAGAATCTCCAAGAATAAAGAAAAATAGTGGAGATGTAGGAAGGTCAACTGATCAAGTGTTCGTTAGGCTTCAATGTCAAAAGGGCGCCTCTCTTCAACCCGCCTCAACGTGAAGAACATGGGGACGAAACATGGCCTTATTATTCCAACCTGACCTTTGTGCAATTCGAATTACACAGGCATATTCAGTTTCTCAAATTAGGATTCTCGTGTAAACGAGAAGCTAGAGCAGTGAGAGCATCCCTTGTCTCAATTGGCAGCCACTTCGTGACAGGTCGTCTAAGGGAAGCTACTCGCCTTCCTTTGAACGTCATGCTAAATGAGACGACTCTGAGACCAAGTTCCTGTTCTTAAGATGGGTAATATTTGCTAATATATAGGGCAAGGAGCTCAACGTGGAACTGTCGCCGTTCACAAGTTCGCGTGGAGTGCTTCATTAAAACCACTCTACGTCAAGATAGGCCCATTATAGGCAGGGCTTCCACTCCACTTTGGTCCTCTGGAAATCTTCGCTATACATACAGAAATGATCAATTCTGGAGAACACAATGGAAGGACACACGGAGCTCGGACTACAGGCCGCGATATTCAGACACTTTTATCCTGAGCCTTTATTCACAGCAAATAAATGATGGCCCCGAGCTTGGCAATATATTGTGCTGTCGAATCAAGTCGATAACCACAAACAACAAAGAATCTGTGAAAAATGCGATGATATCTGAATACAGGCCCAAGGCAGACCATCTTTCATCAGTTTAACAACCACACCAATTACAAACAGGAAGATTGCTAGGAATTATGAAGGGATAAAACAATGTCATTTCTAAATGAACGTCTAAAATATATACAAATTACACAAACATTGAACGTTTACAAAATTCAAAAAGGTTTAACCTATAAAAAAATTGTAGAAACATAAAATTGTTTAAGGCACGTTTACAATTCTGCTATTTTAGATTTTATTTTCTAAGTGAAACTAAAAGAGAAAACAGTACAGAATAGTTTAGTTTATCAAAAGTCCGTCAAACCAGTAGATATGTTACTTTTTATGTCCTTCAAATACGTCTTTCTAATTTTTTCAAATATATTACCACGAGCAAGAAATATCTATTTTAATGAACAATTCACTCCTTACAGGATTGACCGAAATGGCAATCAGAGATCGATATTTCTACAGTTCTTACACTTAATAACAATATTGGAAGAATAAATGCAGGAATTGATTTTAAGCAAATGGAAATGTTCATGGAGTTCTTATCCGATTCCGATGAGTTGCATTCAGAAAGATTCCCGAAAGAACTTGACAAATGAATTCACACTATTTATGTCAAATGAATCCTTATTTGTCTAATCCCCGGCTAGCAGCCCTGTCTCTCGTTTTAATATGCCTGAAGTATATCGATAAAGCGCCTATGGGTGTCATTAGCTAAATGATACGCCTCTCAGGTAAGATATAACCTTAAGCCCACAGCAATTTCTCAGCAAACAACAAAGATCCTGGCACGATTATAACAGCAACACATTTACCTGTAGTTTGGAATGTTAAAAGCTAAAACTAGGATATAAAACGCTTCATTGTATCTTGAAACCCAGAGGATCTATTTCATAATACAACAATAGAT
>JAVFBW010126646.1:0-14221 GCA_034783835.1 Mopalia ciliata
CAACCAATCAATCAATCAATCAATCAATCAATCAATCAATCAATCAACCAACCAACCAACCAACCAACCAACCAACCAACCAACCAAACAAACAAACAATTAATCAATCAATCAATCAATCAATCAATCAATCAACCATCCAATGAATCAACCAATCGCACAACCAACCAACCAACCAATCAATCAATCAATCAATCAATCAATCAGGTCTCAATCTTGAATCAAACCTGGAAAGGTCAAGCGGATATCATTGAACGATAGCCTTCTAATAAGAGACAACTAATTACTGCGTGTTTCAGATTGCCAGGCGGCGTTTAGAAGTGGAAACTCGAAGACAGGTGTTTATCTAATCCGGCCTAAAGATTCTCCCTACGACATTAGGGCTTACTGTGATAATGGCTGGACAGTTATTCAAAGGCGATTCGATGGGAACGTAGATTTCTACAAGTAAGTTTAACTGTGGTAAACCAACAACAATTCGCTCCCAAACAAGTTATATACATACACCCAGGTTGGTTTCCTCCACCTTTTTGGCTACCATGCATGTGGCCAGCAGAGTGACATTACCTATACCTTCTGTACAGCGTTAACCCCCTATAAGTGTATGCTGTTTAAAGGGTTTACATATATAAGTTCATGATTGAAAAGAAAAAAATCAAACAATGATAATAATTTTTGTTTCCTTGTTCCATATACAAATGTATATAATTTTATTGACCGTTTTTGGTTCATATAACGTATTACACGTTGGTGTAAAATTGTAAAAGTAGCAATTTGAAAAAGTAGTAGCAAAAATGTCCTTTATATTAATATGTTGCAAAATTCACAGTAATTTAGAAGTAAAATGACGAAATGTAAAAACACAATGTAAGGGTTTTAGGGTATCCTTAATGAAATACCGATTTACAAGCTGTCATAACATATTACAAGGTTACTTAGTATACTTACTATTTATATACCTGGTACTTGATATTGCTTGGTAGTATACTGGTTCGTTTGAATAACACATTCGCCACCGTGAAGACGGTTTAGTCACGAAGAAGGACAATTGTGAAGCCATATCCGACAGATTTCTCTACATTTGTCGTAAATTACAGCTGTACACATACCTGGGTTATGTTAAGATATGACGCAACTATATACTAGTGTCCATGTATTGTAATTTGGCGTTACTATCCCTAATTCAATTGCTCTGTAATAGACTTATTCAATTAATTTGAGGTTTATTTTTTCAAGTTAAAAAGTATTCAGTCCGTACTGTTAACATGTGTTGACATGTAACACGTAATATATAATATCCCAGTGCACAGAAAAGTAATATAGTGCGCATCCCTGTATTTTAAATAGATGTAGATAAGACGATTAGTGATGGAGATCTTTGAGTACTAATAAAACAGCCGTTCGCTTAGCTAGTCTTTGCCTCTTTGAAGGACTCGGTATTGATTTGCCGTTGTTTACTATTATGATCTACGTCACACGTGTTTAAAAGTACGGACTGAATACTTTTTCAGCTTCAACAAATAAACGTCAAATTAATTTATTTGTAATAAATTGGGATCGATTTAATGTTTAAATATGTTTTAAATAAACCTATCAGAAAAGCAACTCTACGATAACTGAGGCATGTCGTTTTTGCAGAAATTAACGTGCAGTTTTGCCAGACTATTAAGCGGTACTTGAAGTAAACTGTGAAGAGTGTGGTTAGAATTTTTGCCAAACTAAAGACAGTCAAAATGGCCACTGACAAAACCAAGCCTTTGTAACCCAATCATACCAGTATTCTTGATCTGGAGCAATTAGCAGAGTGCTTTAACCCGCTTTCCGGTGATAACTTGCCGCAAAATCACATTCTTTAGCTTAAACCTGGTTGATATTTTGGTCTTGTTGTTTAATGTCCTTGTAATACTATTTCTTGTTAGTCCCGTCAAAGGGCGAGGTACTTGGTACAGTATTAGAATTTACACTGACAAGCTTAGCATAATAGAGTAAGGTGACTACTCTAAAGAAGGACGAAAAATTCATATTGACTCAATATTTCGGTTATTATCAAACCGTCACCAGGAGATGATGATGGTTTGATAACAAACCGAAATATTTAGTCAAAATTAATAATTCGTCCTTCTTTGGAGTAGTCACCTTACTCTCTTGATACAGTACACAATCAGTGAAATAACCTCCTGTATGGTGTGTAACAAAGCAGGCTGAACAGGACTAAATTTGAATTCCAATAGAGGAGTGTAATATGTTTCTATCAAACTTTATCCATGATACCAGTATAGTTCTACCTGATATTCAAGATCACTAATTGTGGCCAATATCTCAATAAAAAACATTCTTTTTCAGTATTTCTGTGTTACTATTTCACACAGACTCAACAGCATATATTCGTCAGACAATTTTGAGAACGTTCGAAGGTCAAAAGTAAACGAGTTCCATACCGGGTGACGCAATGTGCATCGATCAATCAGTGTATCTATGAAATATGAAATATATTTATATATATGTATGTATATTTATCAGGGAAACAGATTTTCATAAATACATAAGAAAGGGAAATGTTGTGAATAGAATAAACAACGCCCCCGCCCACACCCAAAACACCACCCGAAAATAAAATTTAAAAAAGAGCTATAGCTCCTGAAATTTTATTATTAGCACACTCCAGATGATACTGACAAAATCTTTCATTTTCAGACCATGGTCAAAGTACTTGGCTGGCTTTGGTAATTATTCTACGGAATTCTGGCTTGGTTTGGAAAACATCTACCAGCTCACACAACAAGAGGAGTACACAATTCGTTTTGACATGCAGGGTTATTCTGGCAAGTGGTACTTCATCACCTACCCATCTTTCTCTATTGGAAACGAGGCGTCTTACTACGAGCTGAGCGTAGGTAATGTCACCCAAGGTTCCATTGACGATGCCTTCACGGACGGCAATGGGTTTGGTTTCAGCACTATGGACAAAGATAACGATGGCTGGTTCCAAAAGAATTGCGCCTATCATTACTTTGGAGGTTGGTGGGCAAATAACTGTGGTAGTGATCTGAATCGACGCCTGTGTAAGAGCCGTGGTCACGGATGTATGGAATGGGCAGGGATACAAATGGAGAAATCTCTGATCCGTATCAAGCCCAGTGCCAGCGTACAGGCGGATGATCTACTCCCAGGCGCTTAAATCACAGGCCACAAAAATAAAGCAGATCTTTTATCTCATCATCTTGTACATCTAATATCTAATCTTAACGTTGGGATCTAAATTTACAATTGTTTTGTAAAATCTATTTTCATATACTATAATTCAGCATAACAGTTATCATTTTCCGACTTGACTGCTTTCAAATAATCATAAAACTCGGTTTAAATGTAATAGAAGAATGTTTAATTTCTGCTTCATGTACTTGGAAAGATTGAATAAAGATCTGCAAGTTTATATTTTTATTATATTCAACAAATAATTTTTATTATTGTGAATAATTGTGTTCAATAGTGTGATGTGGTCTCCTCCTGTGTCTACAACTCATGGGTATTTCACTTACCATACACGACAACCTGGCCATTATAATACTGCAGTAATTAATACCAGGCTTAATTATTGAAAGGTGTGTACACGACAACCCGGCCATTATAATACTGCAGTAATTAATACCAGGCTTAATTATTGAAAGGTGTGTACACCACAACCTGGCCATTATAATACTGCAGTAATTAATACCAGGCTTAATTACTGAAAGGTGTGTACACGACAACCTGGCCATTATAATACGGCAGTAATTAATACCAGGCTTAATTATTAAAAGGTGTGTACACGACACCCTGGTCAGTATAATACTGCAGTAATTAATACAAGGCTTAATTACTGAAAGGTGTGTACACGACAACCTGGCCAGTATAATACTACAGTAATACCAGCGTTACTTACTGAAAGGTGTATACATGACACCCTGGCGAGTGTAATACTACAGTAATACCAGGTTCAACTACTGAAAGGTGTGTAGACGACAATCTAGCCAGTTTAATACTGCAGTAATACCAGCTTTACTTACTGAATGGTGTGTACATGACAACCTGACCATTATAATACTAAAGTAATACCAGCTTTAATTACTGAAAGGTGTGTACACGACAACATGACCATTATAATACTGCAGTAATACCAGCTTTAGTTACTGGCAGGTGTGTACATGACAACCTGGCCATTATAATACTGCAGTAATATCAGCTTTAGTTACTGGCAGGTGTGTACACGACAACCTGGTCATTATAATACTGCAGTAATACCAGCTTTACTTACTGGAAGGTGTGTACATGACAACATAGCCTTTATAATACTGCAGTAATACCACCAATCATCGTTGGGTGGGATGATAATATACTGATTTTAATAAATACCCTATAAATTCCGGTGTATTTGGTGGTCCCATAAATGAGATCTTTTGTCACGATCAAGTTATTTTGTTAGTCATGATCAAGGTATTCGTTAGTCACGATCAAGGTATTCGTAAGTCACGATTTAATTATACGTTAGTCACGATAAAGTTATTCGTTAGTCACGATTAAGTTATTCGTTAGTCACGATCAAGGTATTCGTTTGTCACAATCAAGGTATTCGTTAGTCACGATTAAATTATTCGTTTGTCACGATCAAGGTACTCGTTAGTCACGATTAAGTTATTCGTTAGTCACGATCAAGGTATTCGTTTGTCACGATGAAGTTATTCGTCATTCACGATGAAGGTGTGTTCCATTTAAATTTGTGGCTAATTAAAAAAAGTGTTTGACATAGCTTCGTCAGGTAGCAAACCCTGTAGGTGATGTTCATTCCCTTTGATAGAATACGCCTGCAAACATACAGTGGTTCACTTCATCTGTGACTGCACTTTTAGTCGCTACATGTACTTACCGCTGGTGAATCTGTCGTCATTTGCGATGTATCACAGCCTGGGGATCAACAGAGCTCGCCAGTGGCTGGTTTTTAATATTCACAAAACAGCAGTCCAGGGGCTATGACAGCCAATCGGCGGTCTTCCTTGGTTTGTTTTAATCATTGAACCCCCTGATGTAATTTTGTGTCAACATTCCCGTAGGACCCAGGGACCGAAATGCGTGTATTTTGTATGCCGTTGGTTATTGTGGAATAAAGAGATGATTGACATTAAGCGCCGGGAAAACCAGCGTATTATTCCAGTGGATTCTAGATTTCAAGTTATATCCTTGGTTTTGGATATTTCTTAAAATTATTCCGTTACTTTTTGTGTCATATTTGGCCAATTTCTCGAAGAGAAAACGCGTATGAAAGCAGCAAGTTCACAAATAAGAATTGTACGAAGTATCCTGGCCGTTTAGTTTGATACTCTAATGTAGGTTGATTTTTTTGCTTTTGCTTAACACCACTGGCAACAAACAAAGACAGGACGGGACAAATACAAGACGACAACAACAGGAAGGAAAACAGACACCACAAACAGATTGGCTTCCTGTTCCCCTTTAGCTCTGAGAGCACCCTCCAACCACCGACGCTTGATTTTGGAGTTTCACACCATATGGAAGGTATATCACTCATGTGAGGACGTGCCAGAGATGTTACATTTAACATGTAATATAGATCTATACGGCTTCACTGTTTTCTTGAGTTGAACAACCATATACCGTTCAGTCAATATCTTAGGGAAAGAGAGACACATTCGATTCTATGGAGTTACAATGAGTAGGTAAATTATTTGCCAATCTAGTTATTTCCCTTTGGCCACCAGAACGATCCTGTTCTCTTCCTGATTGTGTGGACGCTTGACATTTTCATGTGCACATAAATCTACAACCATTATGAGCCATCGATTGGTCAATTGAAGCTCCAGGAAGCATCTATGAACTGTAGCCTGGTTATACAAGTCTAACGGTTAGCTTACAGGGACGACTCGTCTGTTCGAAGCAACCGTTATCTCTGATTGCATATTCCACGCTATTCCACTCACTCGGTGGTGTCTTACCGATCTCGCTTCTCCCATACCCTAATCATTCAGTGTCGTATGGATAGACTATAGGATCAATAGTCCCATGCTAGAAGGGCTGCAACAAACGTTGTGGAATAGTCATATTATTTGGGGTTTGCCTGTGTGTTTTGGATACACATGGCGATCGTCTGTCTCGTCGGGAAACCATCCATTCAGCTAACAGTGTTTACAGATATACGTTCCTAAAAGCCTGCAAATTATCAGACAAAATGGAGTTATTAGATAGCTATTGTGGTCGTCTACACAGACATGCTTCTATAGCCGTCATTTGTGTAGGGTAAGTACACCTATTGTGTTAGTGAACAATTGTTAATGATGTTAATCACATCTAAATCCAGTTAATCTCACTGGCACAATGACTTGATGTGGTTCTCATTGAATTCGTCCGTCTGATTCATCTTCTTTGTATGAAATAGGTCGTATGTTTCACAATTAGGCCCCTATTTAACCATATATTCATGCCACAGCTCATGTTTGATTGGATCACTTAACTTACTGTTTAATTGCGATAGGTTCAGTTAAATCGATTAAGCTATTTTACCGGCATGTACAGGTTTATTAAAAAAAAACCAAAACAAATGCAGTCGTATGCTATAAATCTTTTTGGATGTATATATTTTTACTTTTTCTTTGTAAAATTTAGTATTTTGTGTATCTCGATAGGATCATGTAATTTGTTCTAGCTACGAATGTTGATACAACAAAAGCATAAAGTATTCTAAATGACATATTATAAAAAAGAAATATTATTGAGTACATATTGCAGTTTGTTTCTGTGTTACATGGAATTAACTAAATGGGATACATCCGCCATCTAATGAGCGCCACACAGGTAAACAAGCTGTCTTCGGTAGTTTACAGCCTGGCCTAACATCCACTTGATGTCATATGCTATGTTCGTCAATTATCAAATCATGGCACTACTTTATGCAGAAATGTCTTGGTAGGATTCACACGGGTAAGGAATCAGAATAGCACATTCCCTGTGGCTGTAGTAACATTTAAGTGTAGATTCTTTTTATATTGTGTTTAAGATCGGCTTTGAAGCGTAATGATAACGTCTCTAATCCAATAACTTATATGCCCTTTGTATTGTCTACAATACGGTTGGTACTTCTGACGATAGGTGTTGTTAATACGGTGGTTCTGTATACCTTAACCCGGTGATAATATGTCATGAAGTGTTTAATCTCTGTATCACAAATAAATATGTCTCAAATGTTGTTACCTGCATTAGTTTCAAATACACAACAATTCCCTTGTTATTACAGAAAGCTACGTCTTCTATCCAAACAATAAATTCACGCCATGTTAATTCCAGTACAGGCAGGGTATCAAATATTTTTTTCAAATTAATGTTCATTTTTATTCGTTATTCCTATCTTACTTTAAGTCAAAGACCTATTCGTTTCGGCAATACGTTATATATATATATAAAGATGTATTAATTTACAATGTTAAATCATTGTCACTTCTTTTAAATTAAAGCACGGTCTCCTTAAACACATGTAGTTTACAGTTTAAACAGCACCCACCGGCTTATCTTGGTATCAATGAAGAGATAAACAAGCAGCCCTCGTAATGACACTGAACGCTGCTTCATATCTGCTTAGCCAGTTGGTCGTTTAATGGTTTTGGGGCAGTCACCTAATGTATATTCATGCCAGACCGATATCGAGATTTAATGGTTCTGGGCTAGCTTAGGTTGTTTCTCACAAAATGTGTTTACAACTACCCTTCTCGTATCCCAGAGGTGTAGAAATGTAACCTAAGCAGGTGCTAAATCGGCCATTTTATAAAGCATTATAAAAACTAACAGCTTCCTACAAAAGTGTTAAAATATTATGCTGTTTACGACAGTATTTTCTTGAAGGGTGCCGATGTTTTGCTTGTATGATACAATTAGCATACGTCTTGTTGATGTGTGTGATGCGTCTAAGATATTTTCTCACTTAACACAATATGTGTTTAGTTTCATTAACATCCATTGCTCAATAAAGCAGAATTCTTTTCCATAAGTACTTAGTTAAGTGCTTGTATCGGCCAATTTATATATCATTCACGAAGAAATGCATGCGTATCACGTGCACTGTTTTCCGGTAAGTGACAAATTTGATATCAGTTTATTTGAGAGATATCGTCAGTGCTGCAGTTGATATTTCTATATGTGTTGATATCTATGGAACTGGTCTGCATAGATCGTATTCCTAACAGAGTCGGGTTTTATTTAACTCCAGCTTTAATAACAAGCACTTATTCTACACACCACTTTACTGCCATTAATAATTCATGTATGACAGGGTATTTATGTCGGGTTTCTTCAACATCTGTCATATTGTATTTCTATAAAGGGGATTGGACGCCATGTCTCCTTTCAATAATTGCCTCTTTTTATCTGTCAGTATCAAAATATAAGCCTCCGTCAAATATTTACTTAAATTTGATATGATTCCAAGTTTCTAAGATATTTGTATAGATAAAGTGGACGATACAAGGCCTGTGGTTTTAGAGATGTCTGTACAGCCATCTATCAAGAATTATCTATTTGAGGGTCGTGGCGTTTAAGCCATATAAGATGAGCAGGTCTTGTCTGTAGCGTGTAGGATCTAAGATACTGGATACCTAAGGTGTGTGGTTCTTGTATAAGGTATGCCGTTCTTGTATAAGGTATGCGATTCTTGTATAATGTATGTGGTTCTTGTATAAGGTATGCGATTCTTGTATGATGTATGTGGTTCTTGTATAAAGTATGTGGTTATTTTATAAGGTATGTGCTTTTTGTATAATGTATGTGGTTTTTGTATAAGGTATGTGGTTCTTGTATAAGGTATGCGATTCTTGTATAATGTATGTGGTTCTTGTATAAAGTATGTGATTATTGTATAATGTATGTGGTTCTTGTATAAGGCATGTGGTTCTTGTATAAGGTATGCGGTTCTGGTATAAGGTATCCGATTCTTGTATAATGTATGTGGTTGTTGTATAAGGTATTTGGATCTTATGTAAGGTATGTGGTTCGTGTATAATGTATGTGTGTCTTGTATAAGGTATGTGGTTCTTGTATAAGGTATGTGGTTCTTGTATAAAGTACATGGTTCTTGTATAAGTTATGTGATTCTTGTATGATGTATGTGGTTCTTGTGTAAAGTATGTGGTTCTTGTATAAGGTATGCGATTCTTGTATAATGTGTGTGATTCTTGTATAAAAGATGTGGTTCTTGTGTAAGGTATGTGATTCTTGTATAATGTATGTGGTTCTTGTATAAGGTATTTGGGTATTGTATAAAGTATGTGGTTATCGTATAATGTATGTGGTTCTTGTATAATGTATTTGGATCTTGTATTAGGTATGTGGTTCTTGTATAAGGTATGTGATTATTTTATAAGGTATATGATTATTGTATAAGGTATGTGGTTCTTGTATAAGGTATTTGGATCTTGTGTAAGATATGTGGTTCTTGTATAAGGTATGTGGTTCTTGTATAAGGTATGTGGTTCTTGTATAAGGCATTTGGATCTTGTGTAAGGCCTGTGGTTTAGCCGCAAAAGCTTGGCAAAAGAGTACATCTTGGTGACCGAAATGTGCGATATAGTAAGCTTTAAGATGCTTGAAAACAATGGTATGTGATTTTTGTCTTAGATCTGTCATTATTGCCTAAGGTATATTATTATTGCCTGAGGTATATTATTATTGAGTATTGAAATGAGTATTTTCCAAAGTCTTCTGTGATTCTTCTACAAACTCTGTGATTCCTTTCTATTGTTGTGATGTTTGCCTGGGGTATGGGGTTCTTTAAAAGGGTAGCTTGTTCTTGTATAAGGGCCGCCATCAAATGACAATTGCCGATAAACAGTTACGACTAACAAAGTAAATATAAACAATCTCTTTAATACACAAATCAAGGGCACTCGATACACTAATTCTAATCTTCACAAATTCATATTTTTTTCATATGCCATAATGAATTGCGAAATCAGTATACTTTACATTGGGCTAATTAAATTAATACCTAAATGCCTAAATAAACGTAGTATCAATCGAGTCGAGCCCTAAATTGACACAAATTTATGTTAAAAGCAACTAGAAAACATTAACAATGTGTCATCCCTGTTGTTTACTGTCACTGCTGAGGGTCGTTCAGTGTCAGTCACGTACAAATCACGTCACTACCTATGGCTAATTATTCAGTGTCAGTCACAATCAATCCGGTCACTACAGAGGAATAATTTCTCAGTATCAGTCACGTTAAACCCTCTCACCATCGACGGTTAATTGTTCAGTGTCTGTCACGTCAATTATATGACTACCGGTGTTTTATTTTGTTTGTGTGTGTCAGTCACGTACCATAATGTCACAACTGTAGGTTAATGTTGCAGTGTCTGTTACTTTAATAATGTAACTACCGAATTTTAACTTTTGCTCTGTCGGTCACCCACCCTTATGTCACGACAGTAGGTTAATTGGTCATTGGCATACACTACAATTATGTCACTATGTAGCGTTTCTTGATCAGTATCAGTGCAATCATAACGAAAATGAGGGCAAACTTTGCAGCACCATTTACATACTACCTAGGGTTAATTATTCATCGTCAGTCACGTATAATCATGTCACTACCGAGGGTTGATCTGTCAATGCAAGTCATGAACAAACATGTCACTACCTCAGTTTAATTGTAAAGTTTCAGTCATGTTAAATCATGTTATGGCCTCGGGTTGATTTGTCAGTCTGTGTCACTTACACAAATGTGTTTACGGAGGTATAATTATTCAGTGTCAGTGAATGCACAGTCATGTGACTGCCGACGGTTAATCGTCCCTTGGTCACGCAGAGTCATGTAACCACTGATGTATAGTTCTATGATACACAGCACGACATATATTATTTTTTCAACCTCGTCTGAACCTTTTGATCCCAGTGCATACGTTTCATTTTGTAATTTTAGCATAAAGAAAAATATTGGAATAAATATATGGTTTGTCGGGATAATTGAGTGGCGCAACTTATATTCGGCTCGAATATATTTACACCGGATTTGTATTGAAATTACTTTTCTTGGGTTAAAGATTGTACTTGGAATGAGAAGTTATAACGGTGCAGAATGTATTTCCACTGAACATGGCTTGAATTCAGCCAAGATTGGAAATTATCTGTAAAACTACCCTAACGGTAAATGCCTTGGGTCATTGATAATATTATTTGAATTGTCAATATGATGTGATCTGAAAATAGATAGAGGTCCTGCAGATGATAGCCCTGGGGAGTGTTCTGTCGAGAGCCAGGGAGGCAGACTGGCGTCAAGTGCAATAGCGGGAACCAGAAGATGAAAATGTCAAGAGAAACAAACAAGACTCAATACGCCATTAGATCTCTTCAAATCATCCAAAGTATGACAAAAATAGCCTCATATAAGTGAAAGTTTGGTAGTTGGATATTGAGGCACCTGGAATCAGTTTACATTGATTAAATTCAATAAATCTCTTGTCTGGAAAGACAATAAGCCCAGTTTTGAAGTTAGTCTATCATGGAAGCAAACGTTAGCAAAACGTGATAACATAAGGACTAAGAAGAAAACACCACATAATTGTTATACGGTCTAATGGGGCAGTGCCGTGTCTCAATCTTTTCTGAATTTAACTGATGATCCCCTGTTCATAAACCGCTGACTTGGTCAAGGTCGATGTGTGATGATCTCCTGTTTTATATGTACTTCTTAATTAAAGACCTTCGTGCGATGATCCCTGTTTTTATATGTACCACTCACTTCGATGATCCCCTGTTCAAGTATCGCCTACCCTCATTTCTTTAAGGCCTTAGTGCCATAATCCCTTTTCATGTAGCGCTCATTTGCTCAAAGCCGTTGTGCGATGGTCCCCTGTCCATGAACAGTTCATTTCGTCAAGATCATCTTGTGATTATCCCCTGTTCATGTTCCTCTCTTTTCCTTGTGGCCGTCGTAGGATCCTCTGTTAATGTATCGCTCACTTCGTCTTGATCGTCGTGCGATGATCCCCTGCAGAAGAACCGGTCAAGATAGTCGTGTGATGTTCCCCTGTCCATGAACACTTCGTTAAGGCCATCTTGCGATGACTCCATGTTGTTGTACGACTCACTTCGTCAAAGCCGTTTTGCAACAATCCCCTGCCCAAGAACCGCTCACTTTGTTAAGGCCGTCGTACAATGATCCACCGTTCATGAACATCTCACTTGGTTAAGGCCGTCGTGCATCCCTTGGTAATGTACTGCGTCAAGATCGTGTGCAATGATCCCCTGTTCATGTACCACTCATTTCGTGAAGACCGTCGTGTGAGGATCCCCTGTTCATGCTGCGCTTTACTCACCAAGACCGTCGTGCGAACCTCTGCGTATAAAACAGAAGTGCAGAGATCGGGACTGATGTGCGCCTTAAGTGAACAAATAAGACTGCGTTGTTGAGTAAGAGAAAATCCATTGAAATCTACCTTGAAATCTGAACAAACAATTTATCAATGTCGGTGCAAAATCAGGATATATCGCTAATCATTACCCGACAGAGTGATTGATTGACTTATTTCATCTCACTTCACTTTTGGCGGTGCAACTCGCTAATAAATAGCCAAATAAACACAACTAGTAAATGTTAAGAGTTATGCAATTATGTCAAAAATATGTTCATCTAATGTTAACCAAAGGTAGTCACATTATTCTAGAAACTTTGACCACTAAAAAGGGCTGCATTTTGACGTATCTTACAACATTCAGCCTCCAGTATGCACGAGAATATATTTGAGACTTTTGGTCGTACAAGATTGTCTTCATTGGTCACATGTGGCTTAATCAATATTTACCGGCCAATATAACGGAACATTCCCTCCGGACGTAAAATGGACTCGAGAGGCTTCAAAACCGAGTAGCCTGGCTGTCAGACATCAATTGTTTTCAGTCCAACGAAGCGACAATCAATCCGCATTGAAGACACTTGCCCTGAGAGGATGGTGTTTATTTCAAACATGTTTCGACTCTGTATGCTTCGTTTATCATAACGAATTCCGTTCAAATAAAAAAATAGACACGGTCAGCTTTATTATTTTATTAAACGCAAATATAAATGAACAATTTGAGCAAAAACTATATGAAATCATTTTCCTTGTTCCCTGGTGGCTCTGCAACAGTTTGAGTATTTTGCCAGTCCATTGAATATAAGTTAATCGGATGTTTCCAATCAAGTTTAGTTCTGGGCTTTGAATTTGCAAGATGGCACATACGACAGAGGACATAAAAACCCTCATCCAAGACCACCAATGGTAAAATAGCATTGCTTGTTTTTCTGGAGGGTGAATTCTTGGAATTGTCTATTGCGCACCCCGACATCTCTGAGGTGAACACAACATCCCATCTTATCAGCCTCATCACGTCGTATCACCACAGTGCGATATCTGTATAGAAAGACGCCCGTAATACAATGTGAGGGTTACTGGCTTGATTTGACTCTCTGTGTAATATTTATAAAGAAACATTTATAAAATGGCCCTATGTAAACGAACGTATAGAGTTAGTACCATTCGTTGTTGTTTCTAATAATGAAAATCAGTCAGAAATGTATATCACAGATAATAACAAATCGTAAGAGTGTTGTAATTATTGTAAAACACATACACAACTATTATCATCAAACGCATTCATTGCTTTTTAAGTTTTAACTATCAAGACAAAAATGAATATTCATTGTCACATTGATATATAATTATGTTAACACGGCCCATGCTCCTTTACCAAACTGTAGTGCGGTGTGTCGGTATTAAATGTATTGTGATCGCTCTGAAACTGCGTTCCCATCGCTCTCTTTAATATCCGCCGACAAATCTCTTATATCGGGGATTTTACACAACAGCCAATATTGCGATACTATTGGCAATTCACGGCGTTTAGTGGACGTTTTATCGATTTGACTTCCGTCAAACGTGAAGCTGTGTGTGTTAAAACTGGGGTCAGTCAGTGGGAAGCGCACTCCATCCGTCAGCGTGTCTCCTCCGTAACTATTCACCATTCTAGGATTGCAGAGAATAGTAGTATAGTCAGAGCAGCTCGGGTCGTATTCGTGGGCTCTCGTGGGCCGCTCGTGGGCCGGCACCCCACGGCACCCCACGGCACCCCACGAGATTTCACGAGACTTGCCTAGTATTTATGTAGTAAATATTTTCGGCACCGCACGGCACCGCACGGCACCGCA